>JACXGI010000001.1:0-21338 GCA_016801175.1 Esox masquinongy
TACTGCTCTAGTCCCTGTCCATTATTTAGCGTTTTACTGCTCTAGTCCCAGTCCATTGCGTTGTTTCTGTTATGGCACTCCAGGCCATTGTGTTTGTGTTTATCCAGCCCTGTTTCTTTTCAGGGGTGGTGGGGGAGCTGTTGTCCCTGTGATGTGGCCCATCACTCGGGCAGGCAGGCTGGTTTCTGGAGGTTAAATGGACAAATCAATCTTGTGACAGACTGAAGACGGGAAATGAATGGCTAAAGCATAATCAGGTTGGGCCCTTATCTGTTCACAGTGAGCAGGCAGCATGCTGTGGCTGTTTGTGTGGGGCCAGGTCACACAGGAAGGTCACCAGACTCCTCGTTCACTTGCACACAACACGGTTTACACTGAACTGACATTTGGAGTATAAAAACAGTGAGATGAAAAGGCGGTGTAAAATTCTCAGGCACTGTGCACATTTTGGGTGCAAAGAACAAGTTTACCTGAAGCCTGCAGGGCTTGACATTAGAACGGTTTAGCCACTAGTCCTTCATACGGCATTTTTTGTTCTAAAACACATCAAAACCTGAGGCCACAAAATGTTCCCTGGCAAGGGCAAGCAAATTAAGTACCCATGGCTATTAAGGTTAGGCGGTCAACAAAAGGCAGAGGCAAACTGAGAAAATTATCAAGGGTGAAAGGGTTAATTAAACCCTCCAAAGGCCTCTTCCAATGAGTGAGACCACTCTGGTTTTGGTGCCTGGACTCTGACCAACAGCTTACAAAAATACTGAGGATAAGCTACCCTTCATTAGCTGATATGGACACTGTTTTCAAACAGCAGCCATTCATCAAATCATCATGTCACCAGCATAAGACCCTAAAAATGTACTTCGAAGTGAGCGTTAAGCTAAATAATGTCCACTTTCACCACTCTGTGAAGGTAATCACATGCTTCAGTGCCTGACCTGTAGATACACAACTGAAACTTAAATCCTGGGACGACAAAGATGATGTTGACTTTTAAGAACGTGCATGATTCTGGTTGTTAATGCTCAATGATTTCATTTCTGCTACACACACTATTGTGTACTTGGTCTCTTAACTCTGAACCAAGGCAGTTAAGGTGAAGTTTGACTTCAGCTTCCCAACATTTGCTTTTTGTTTCAGTCCATCTAAGAACACCTGGATAGTATTTAGGACTCTTACTAAGGCACGTTTCTACTCCACTAAGCTATTTGGGTTGAGGTATCATCGATGACGTGGAAGGCATGCAGCATCTCTCTGGTAAGTTGCTCTTAATTTCTAGCCTTTGGTGCTGTTGCCGAATTACAGTGCTCTCCGGAAGAGTCTCAACAGATCCTCAGAAGTGAGTTCAATGCTTCTTACTCCTCTAGGGCATATATTGCCAAATAGTTCAAACAAAAACATGACACTAAATGTAACAGAGTTAAAGAGCAAACCAAAGAATATTCCTATGCCATAGTGATATGCCTGCTTCCGAGACTCATTAAGACCTTCCTATGTAAGGAGTCTGGATTTCTCGAACTTGGCTGTATGTGACAAAGTCTGTGGTGACAAGAACATGGTGTAGTCCCAGCTGTACAAGGCAAATTGGTAATGTGTAGATGGTGGAAAGATCGAAAGGGAGATCTCTAATGAACAGTATGTATGAAACCCAAGCTACTGGACTCTGATGAAGATATTAAAGGGAGATCACCTATGCTGGAACATTAACTACACAGCCATTCTGGTTGAATCAGATCTTTGTATTGAAAAGGCCTGCTTTAAATGTAGTAATATTTGATATCACTGCTGGTTTAGGTCACTTGGGTGGACTGATGTATCTGAAACCAACATTTTACAAGAAAAGCAGTAAAGCATAACATAAAATCAGAAAATACCTCCTAAGCTCACAACATACAGGAATATTCAAGAGATACTGATATGGAGTATTAGAAATCTGAACAGATTCGGAGTATTCTGAATATCGATAAATATAGGAAGTCGCAAATGCACATGCATAATAACCTGGCTCCTGGGACCCCTGTCTCTACCTGTGGTAACTGCAGTCAGACACAGCAGTCTGATAGACTTTCATCACACAAAAAACATCTCCTTGTATATTGAAGAATGTGGTAGAGACTGATGCAACTTTTACTTTGAACATGCGAGGCTTGTTCCTCTGATGTAATTCTTTTTTTTTTTATGTTCCACTGTGACAAATCCATTTTTTAATATTTTAGTTGTATGGCACAGTGGATTAGTACTGAATACAAAAATATTATACAAAATGAGGTCGACGGTGACTGATGAGTCTGCAAAATGTGACAACACTGTAAAAAAAAAAAGTAAAATATTAATAAATAAAACACTTATTTATTAAAGGGGAATCAACTACAAACACAGAAAGTGCAAATATGGAGTGAATCGGAATATCTAGGACTTTAAGCCCTTTGGCAGTAACATTTGTACTACCATCCATTCCATGTATTGCAGACGGAGGTATGGGGAATCAAAGCACAAGCAGGGGTAGCGAAAATACTACATTCATTTTTGAGGACTGGCCGCTTGCCTAGCAAGTATTAAGAACTAGGAAATGAAACAGGCAAAATATCTCTTACTAAACGTACCTGCATGAGGTCAGGGGGTGAAACTGGACCCCTCGTTCTTTACATTCTCGGATTATGCGCTCTTTAACATTCCGGCAAAGGTCCAACACCCTTGAAGAAAATCAAAACAGGGAAAATGACATGAAGACACTCCCTGCGATAGAATACCGTGTTCTGTAGATGAATAGGAGAACGTTAGGACGTGTTGAATGCCATTGATGCCTCCCACCCTAGTCTCCACATAGTGCACTAGTCAAAATGGATCAACAATAGGGAATAGGGTGCACAAACCAATGATGGAACGCCATCTGACAGGGGGAGGTCAGTTGTTGGACTTGGGAAAAGTAGAGACACCGGTAAGACATTACCTGGCTGATACAGATGTTTGTCATTTCTGTACCAGTATACTCTGACATAGAAGAAATAAAAGATAGACCGAGAGAGACAGAGAGGAAGGCCGAGAGAGACAGAGAGGAAGGCCGAGACGGACAGAGAGGAAGGCCGAGACGGACAGAGAGGAAGGCCGAGACGGACAGAGAGTGGGGGAGACGGGGGGGAGGACAGATGGACAGAGAGAGGGAGACAGACAGGGGGAGACAGACAGGGGGGAGAGGGGGAGACAGATGGACAGACGGGGGGAGACAGACGGACGGAGACAGGGGGACAGAGAGGCAGAAAATATCAGGCCATTACGGAGACTGCAGAAGAGCTAGGTAGCTGCAACTGGGAGAGACCGTCTGACTCTGACCTCTAATGGCCGTCACTCCCAGACATGTGTAGCCGACTGTAGAGAGATGGAGGAGGAAGAAGAGGGGTAATGAGCCCTGAACATATGCTCGCCTGCACAACTGATCCCAGGCTCACCCTCATCAGGCTGTGTACACAGTGGGATGCTGGACACACGTGTGTGTGTGTGTGTGTGTATGTGTGTGTGTGTGTGTGTGTGTGTGTGTGTGTGTGTGTGTGTGTATTGGGGCGGGGGACGAGTCAGACATTTTGTATATGTCTGGGAGGAACTGTATGGTTTTCAAATAGAAAACGGTTTTACATTGAATTCTCAGACAATACTGAATAGAGAATTTTGGAAATTCCAGTTCAATCTCACACCAGGTGGTACACATGACTGAGTCAGCCTGGTTGTGTCTGTCACTCGCTCTCCTCAGTACAGCCAGACTGGGACTGAGAAGGCAGTCTACCTCCCACGCACACACAGTTAATGGAGGGAGTAGGCAGGCATGAAGGTGAACAGCAGAGAGAGGCAGAGGGGGCTGCGTTGCCTTCGAGGCGCTTCAAAAACTGACAGTGTGGGAAGAGCGGTTTAGACTCGTCACACCACTTCACCCTCGTCCATTCACAAAAGGTTAAAGGAATCGCCGACGTCTTTACCTGTCCCAAGGCACAGACGTCTCAAACGATTCCGCAACCACATAGTAATCCAGCCCCAAGTCCTGTTGACCGAGAGAGTGTAAATAAGACCAAGCAGAAACATCCTTTTTGCAGCATTTGTTAAGGATTTCAGAAAGGTACAACACCTGTACATGGAAAAAGAAGAGAAAAGCTATTTCAACTCTGACAAATGAAGAATGCTTTACAATTCACACAAAACAAACAGGCGCTTTTCACTGGGTCAATTCCTCAAAGCCAACATTCCTGGAATGACAAGATGACATCCTTGACTAAAGCGAGGCCAGATATCTGAGGTCACATGCTGCCGTCATTGTGTTTGCATGCCTGACAGGGCTCTACCTCCCCCGGCCTGGCTATCTCTGGACGCTGGGAGAATAGGGGACAATGGGGGTGGGGACCCACCCGGAGGTAAGCGATGACGAAGGTCAGGATGTAGCCTCTCTGCCCATTGTCTTCTCCAGCTGCCAGGCCCCTGGAAACAGATAACAGGGTTAATATTTAACAGCTTCTTTTCTGGCTGCTGTCATCTCTCCCTGACCACAGCTGCCCACGAAGCCGCCGCCGACCTGTCGCGGGCCACAATGGGCGGATCGATGAGTGGCGCGGCATGCACCCCAGCCAGTCGGCCGCACATCCATCAGCCTCCGCCGGGAATCCCGTTTCCATCTACTGCCCAAACTAATCAGGATGTGCTCATTAACAAATCGCTATATCGACTGGGCCGTTCTTTTCTCCCTTTGCTTCTTAAACCCAGAAGGAAACATCCCCTCCGGACCCGCTCATGGGCTCTTGGCAGGGGGGGGGACAGTGGATTGGAAATAATGGAAAAGTGAAAAGCACCACATTGACTGGTAGGTGAGGCCTTTTCAATGCATCAAGTGGTGAATTGGTGGGGGATATTGCCTGAGGCACCACAGCCTGTGACCTGAGTAATGGACTAGAAACTGTGCTCCGGGCCAAGTTATTTCTACCTGATCCATAAGGCCACCAAGAGAATAACAGTATTTTACAAATGAAAGGTTTGTTGGGGGGGGACTAGGTGCCGAGAAGATGAAGTGTGTTCAGTGGGGGAGGCAGTGAAAGAGTTAGCAGCTACAGTAGGTTTGAATGGGTTAGCAGCTACAGTAGGTTTGAATGGGTTAGCAGCTACAGTAGGTTTGAATGGGTTAGCAGCTACAGTAGGTTTGAATGGGTTAGCAGCTACAGTAGGTTTGAATGGGTTAGCAGCAACAGTATGGCTGAATGGGTTAGCAGCTACAGTAGGTTTGAATGGGTTAGCAGCTACAGTATGGCTGAATTAGTTAGGAGCTACAGTGTGGTCTGGTGCCTCTAAGACTGGGTAAAACGCGCCATTCATGATGGGATGAGGCCCTTCCCCTCTGTGGAAGCCCTCCTGCACTTCAGACAGGGGCCTCTCACAAAGGGTAGCAATGAGGGCCACAGAGGGACAGAATGTCTCAGGAACTCAACAAGTGCGGGTGAACTGGAAAACTGAGTGGGAACCAAGAAACGTGGGTCCGTGGTTCTATTGTAGTTTAAGGAGCAGCTGGACAGAGAGAAAGTGTCCCTCTCAGGCTGACTGATCACTTATTTCCACCAGAGCCTTTATTGATCTGCCTCACAATCAATCAGAACAACCAAGGCCCTCCGTACCTCCCCAACTAACAGCCACACACGCCCTCTCCCCCCTCCCCCTCCCCATGACCAAACAGGCGCTGACAAGAGGAACGTGTGATCAATCACTCCGCTGTTTAGACTTGGTCTTAAACTGGTTCAAACGTCTCACTCTCACCCTGAGGGACCAGGCTCAGCTCGTCCTCTGGTTAGTACTGCAACGGAATGGCTCCAAGCACTTCCCCTAAAGCCCAAACAGACTTCGCACAATGACAAGTGTGCTAAGTACCATCTGTGGTTTTCCCCAATACGTTGCACTGGATGTTTTCTCGTTTCACAATGCAACCTGTGCTCTGAACACTTCGTGAGGTATTTTAACCCATAAGGGATTTTAGGCTTCACAAATACAAGATCCATGTTGGGCGACATCTACTGACCTAAGAAACAGGAAGGGGGGAAGGTGACTTACCCAAATTTAGCAGCAATGTCGTAAACTTGTTTCTCATGCTGCAGGACCCTCTCACGGTCCCCTTCGAACAGCAGAGTGGCGACACACAACTGGTGTGGGTCGAAACCTTTGAACTGGGATAACGAGGAAGTAACATTCGTTTAACATTTTACAAAAAAGTACACATTATCTCCCAGACATAAATGAGTAGGATTCCTACCAAACTATAATGAATTACCTTGGTGATGTAGAATTTCTTTAACCCTTCAACAAAATTGGTGAAAATGGATGACACTTGAGGCTTCAGGGCATGGCCTGCAGAAACAGAAACAGACAGAACTCAGAGCCTCGTCTTTTGGACAATATGGTTCAGAGGAACCCCTGATGTCGTTTTGCCCAACATGTAGCCACACCCAGCCCACGTATCTCTAGCCAGTTTCCTCCAGGAGTCCAACAGGACAACCTATAAGTCATGTATTTTGGATTCGGGACAAAAGGAGGAAAATAAAAGGTAACATTCGAATAAGTTTCCAAGTGGCCAGTGGACTGCCTGCGATAGGCACCATTAATCAGCAGGCTTCAGAGGGGAAGTGGGCTTGACACGGCCATATCCGTCTTCCTCAGCCACCGCGCATTTTGATTTATTCCGGATTGGACGCACAAAGCGCCTGCGGACAAGCTAAAATGAGGGGCAGGAGCCGATGGGATGGTTATCAATCACAGCCAGGTCCTGGGTGACTACGGAGGCTGAACATTTGATTTCTTCCCCTCAGTTTCACGCAATCTCTTCATCACTTAGTGTCCTAATTGTTTCCATTCAAAATGTGATTGTGACTCCTTAGGTCTCAGCAATCACACCATTAATGAAATCCTCCACCAGAGACAGGGTGACTTATACATACAGAGCGTCATTCTTCCCTCCCTCCCTAATGTTCATTTGCATTTAATGCATGTCGACATCCAACATGCCGCTCGCCATTCTCATCTTTTAATCTAGCTAGTGTACTGAGATGGCGGTGAATGGCTCTGTATTTGACACTACTGCATGGTGAATACATCAGATCCCTTCATTAAGCAGCCAGGGTGATTAAAAGAGAAGTCAAGCCACTAATAAGCCCAGGAAGGTATCCTACAAAAGTAGAGACTGAAGTTCAGTTATTAGCGAGAAGCCTGCCTGCTTCATCTTGCCTGCTTAATGCTAAGAACTGCACACTCAGTGAAAAAGTAGCAACACAGGCAGCCTAATGAGATCCCTGGAGACTGAGGAACTTTACAAAGATGTCTGGCACTGACACCTGATACATTCCTCCAGACCCTGAATAAAAAGATCGTAAAACGTCGATATAACAACCATTTGATTGTTGCCAAGGTCCTTTTTCGTTGGGCTTAAACACACAGGTCTTGTATGTGTGGCTAGCACCTCATCTGGGGTGAAGGTCTCATACAGAGACAAACAGAGCCAGGGCAGTGTTCTGTCTGTCTTAAATGGATTCCAGTTGGGGGAAAAGGCTTCACACAAAACCAGGCCATATGACAATATTAAGCTCAAACAAAAAAAAAAAACTGTCATATTCAATTAATCACTTGCAAAAGACACTCTCCGATCCCAGCCCTGAAGACGACCACTGGGGTGGGGGTGGACTGGAGGGAATAACCGCTTCCTAAAAATAGAAACCAGGTCAGCCGCACAGCACAGGCAAGCGCGCGAAGTCGCACAGCACAGGCAAGCGCGCAAAGCCGCACAGCACAGTCACAGATTACGGCTTCACTTTGAGCCCGGTGTATTTCCCAATGTTCCTTTGCGGAGATGAAATGGCGGCAGCTCAGGACGATGTTGCCTTACCGAACTGGAACTGCTCGTTATCCATGAGGCGGATCGAAGCCGGTGCACATCTCTGCGAGAGAAAACAGAAACTCAATTTAGGACCACGTGTCACATTCTTTTGCGAGCGTTACGTTTCTTTAAGAGGAAAGACTTTTGAAATGAACATGTGCCACACAGTCTGTAGATGAGTGGATTCATTGCAGTGTGTGAGTATGTCTGTTACAAGCTGGAGCTCCATGGGCGAACCCTTACCTGTGTGTTATATGCTCTACTACTACAACTCGTTTCACTAGGTGTATTGATATGCACTACACTAATCTCACGCATGTAGCCATCAATAATGGTTCCAACAGCGCTACTCAGGCAGTGTGCTGAAGCAGCTTATTCTCCCCTGTGGTAAACATCATTTACATTACTACCTTCCCAACACTGGGAATCAGACAATCTTTACCCAGCCACATTGTTCGGATGTTAGGACATAGAATTGATCAGTACCGGCAGCACAAGCATCGTTTAGCTGCTATCGCACCTCCTGTCATTGTGTAACATTTACAGTCATTGCAAAGAGCACAGATGCATCACACTGTAACGTTCCATACCTGCTTGGCGACCTCTCGTAAGCAGGCCACACCCGCTTCAAAGTTGGGGAAGACCACCGACCCGTACTTTCGGTACTCCGGGATGGGCCGGATCTTCATGGTCACCTCGGTAACCACACCGAGGGTTCCTGGAGGTTAGGCACATGGGTACATTCAGTATTACAGAAACAGCACAATTAAAAATCAAGTCATTAACAGGAAACGTCAAGTGGTCACATGGCCTTTTGGGGATGGTATGAAGCTAAAGGACGGACAAAGGGAAATGTAACCAAACTCAAATTCAAAGTAAACTGTGCATGTAAGGACTGGCCGTGCTTCACATTCAAATGATTTATTCTTAGAGGTCATAGCTTATGTAGTATAAGTGTTGTTTTTGGGGTTCTGAAGGACACGGCAGTTGAACCATCTGCGGTATCAGTGTGCGATATTTCAAGTATTAAAGGGTTAAATAACTCATTTAAACCAAGTCCAGTTCTAGTCTGAAAGGGCAGCTGGTGGAAATGTGCACGAGAAGCTGAACAGGGTTCCATTTCTGTCACAGACACGGTTATTGTGAGCAGGAAAATGCACAAGCGGCCAAGAGAACATGGAACACGACACAAAGCAGCAGCAGCAGTGGATAGAGGGTGGGGTCAGAGGTCACACAAGGAACCTTGGGTGACATGTAATGTGCTCCTATGTTGTCCCAGGCATTCCTTTGATATGGACCCCTTTTATTTCTTCGATAAATCTCACTGACCTCTGGTAAGCAGCATGAAACCAGCACACAGAGGTGAAAAGCAACACGTAGGTCAAGAAAATGATGATTTAAACACTGATGGTCGGGTCTAAATGAACACTCCTTACGTTCTCAGTGCATTTCTCCACAAAAGGTGTTTCAACGCCTGTAGGAAAACGGTGTTTACAATCCATGCAACTCCTCTCCATTACTCCCTGGTTTTCACCAGCCCAGACCTGAATGCAGTTGGAGCCTGTTCAAATCTGGTCAAAAGTATGTACATCTAGATAAATCTAACGCAGTGTAAAAACGCTCTTAGTGGGGTCTATCACGGAGCGGAACATAAGGAGCACAATCAAATGTGTCCACAACAATGTGTGTGTCAGGGCTTATATGAATGTGAATAAAAATTGCACTTTCAGGAATAGGCTGCAATTTGGACACAAACATGCCCATGAGGAACACCCTCTGTCAAAGCAGCCGAAAACTCTGACGATATATCGGGTTTGACCCAGTTATGTGGATGGAGTAAACACTATTAAAGATGAACGGCGTAACAGATTCTAATAAAGCTTTTCTCATAATGCCATAATCACTAAATAGTGATATCCTCTCAGATGCAAAGCCATCACTCCTCCCCCAGCTAACCAATCTCAAGGAGGAAAACGGAATGTGACGTTTATTTAATATCGGACTTATAATTACCACCTCCAAAAAAAAACATGCTAACATGTTAATGAGGGTTTATGAACACTGGCTAACTTGAGAAAAGAATAGTCATAATATTTACCTTCAAATAAATCATAATAAATATCCCGTAGTCAGTTATGACACTAAAGCCACTTTTGAAATGGAAGGGAATAGATTTTGAAATGCAGGGCTTTGTGTGGGGCTTGTCCGTGGCTCACATAATGGGCATGTTGGACCACTGAGGTGACCCCGTACAGGCAGATCCGTTAGGGGCCGTCTGAGTACGCCACGGTAGGTAATGAGCCCTTTAATGTCACAGCACGAGCCACTTGCTGCTCTCTAGTGGCCCAGTGGAGAACATGTGACTGTCAACTCCTCAGCGGTGGAGATGCCCAGAAGTCAGAGACAAAACACACCACACGGGTGTCTGACAGAACAAACAAATATACAACCTGTTATGCCAGTGTTACTTCAAATGTTTAGCCCTTGATTACTGCTCTACCGATTTCTCAGTACACAATCTTGATTGATATTAATTAAATGTAAATTAAGATTTTTTTTTTTAAAAAGGACAATTGGGCAAAATGTACAATCTACCCATTAGTACTGTCTTAGAGTGTTTGTGACCAGCGTAACGCTCTCAGCAAGGTCAACCAAACATGCTGACTCCACAGGGAAAGCCTGGATCACACCCTTGTAAACATGCCCTCTGTATCCTGGTACATGCTGGGTCAGACAGAGGAACCAGCACCAACCAGTACTTATCGTACCATGTTCTGTTACCACAGAGTGAAGAAAAAAAAAAAATATTCCCTGCCAAAATGCCACGTGGTTTAAACCTGAGGCACTTCTGGAAGTCTGAGGAGGCAGTTTCACATGGCATTAACTCCAGACAACATGAGATTAGAACCCGTTTCACACGCCAGCACAACACCAGACACGGATGAGAGGGCCACAGAAACAGAAACCTGATGATTACTGATTATCCCAATCATTCCCTTTTACGCGGCTTGAAGAAGGCTGGAAGGGAACTACTTCTGTATTCAGGCCACTTCAAGGTCAAGGAGATTAGGAAGAAGCGGGGTACTGAGTTGAATAAGAAAAGGAACATGGTTGGTAGCGACATTGGCCACTTAACATGCAGAGGCGTGTCTGGATCCCAGTGTCACTGTCTCTATGTTCAGCAGGAGTGTAGACCGCCCAGCCGGGATGCCACACAGGGGCCAAGCCTGGGGAAATGGTGGTCCTGTCTTGTCCACTACCCAACGGGCCCGCTTCACAGTGACAAGCCAAACTCCAACAGGCCCAAAACTAAAGCTTGGTCCCATTTAACTGCAGAACTTCTCTGCACAGGAAGGATTCAACCCATTTTGTACTTGTAACTATTACAGAAGACCGCGCCATTCTCAGATGCATGCTGACATTGTGTTAAAAACTGCAGTGCCCCAGAGTCTCTACACCTTGTGGGTGGGTTGGGGGGGGGGCTGGCATATGGCAGTATTCTCACATAGCTCCCATGAGGATGGGGGAACATAAGGGGTGGGGCCAACACCACTGGCCACATGGCTGATGTCTCCTCCCACCCTGTTTGGAGTTAACCTAACCGCCGCTCGAGAGGTCCACTGTTTCACGAAACGCAAGCTAAAATGTTCCGGTATGAGGAATGACTACACCTGTTACCTTCTGAGCCCAGAATGAAGTGGTGGATGTCTGGACCCGTAGACATGCGTGGTCCCTGGCAGCTCTTCTCGATCACCCCTCGAGGAGTCACCACCTTTATGTGGACCACCTGGGCACAGGAAAACACGGCACCTCACTTAGCTTGGTATTTTTACAGAACAGAGAGACAGAGTTGTATATTCAGGCTAGGGGTTAGAACAGCAGCTAGCTCAGATCCCAGCCTCCATTTAGTCAACCACTGACTGAAACAAGCACAGGCCTTCTACACAGGGAAGGCAAACAGAATGGTTCCCATATATAAGCATGACGCAAATGTGTTTGGAAGACCGCTCCTGCGACTTCCTGTGCAAGCCGGTAATTAGCAGCGTTTACTCGTTTTACAAGGCTTTGACAGTCTAGTCTAGTGAGATCAGAGTCAGACACTGAAGGGAGACTCACCAGGTCCTCGATGTTGCCGTAGACGTTCTTCTTCATGCCGGAGGCTCTGGTGGCCACCCAGCCGCCCAGGGAACTGAACTCCATGGAGTCGGGCTCATGGCCGGTGCAGTAGCCCCCCTCGTTGAGCTGGGGGGGGGGGGAATCGACACCCTCATCAGTATTGGGAGGTTCACATATGGTACATTTAAACACACAAACTCAAGTCAGATCAGGACTGTTATAGTGCGCATATTTCAGGTTGCGTCGCAATTTAAAGAAAATAATACGTTGAAACCAAACAGTTGTGGGAAACCAACAAAACCACAAGAGTAAGCTAGCGAAACGAGCAGCACGAAAGAAATTCCTATTCCATTGCTGGATTCAATCACTGGCTCATTAGGGGCTTTTTATGTAAAAATTCTTGGCTTTATGACATCGTACAGTTTTACAACAGAATAAAACAAACGGCCATGGAAAATTAGTGGAGCAGGGGGGAAAAAAATGAAACAGCGAGTTAAGAGACGGGTGTTTTTTGGACACGGGCGAGGCTGGCCCCTGGTTTTGCTGCTGGGTCCCAGCGGCCAGCAGGGCCAAGCCCGGCCCGCTTCAACGGCTCCCGTCTTCCAGGTGATGCGAGTCCGGCCATGTGGGTTTTATGGCACGTCTCTCCCCGACAGGCAGCTTTTAACGCTGAGCCATCTGTTCCTTCAGAACAGCCCCTCTCTGTGTGCAAAGGTGGGGCCTGTTTGGGATGACGAGCACGCATTCCTCCACATCAAGCACTGGCTCCTCCTCAATTTCTCCGAATTAGCTTGATGGTGCCATCTGCTCACTGCCTGAGCCTCGCTCTCTACCCTTCACTGGTCCGCTGTGGAGGGCAGCTGCCCCTGTTCCCCGCTCACATCTGACTAGCATGGGATCTCTGCACCCAGTAACCCGCTAACCCCAGGGGGGGAGAGGCATGGCTGGGTACAGGTGATGTCCTACAGATGAAAGCTTATACCGGTACTCCTTGACGACACGAGCCGTTCCCACGAGAGATCGTTCGGCATAAAACGGTTTAGCCCTTTGAGCGCTTATGAAGGCGACTTACTAATCTCTCCAGATCCTGACCGATGATGCCCGCTTCAATGCGAGCCACTAAATTCTTCTCATCAATCCATAATATGCGGTTCTGCGAAGAAAACAAAGAAAACTCATTAGGTCATAACATTTTACTGCAATCACACTAGGCCATACACAAAATAAAATCCAGTACAATGCGTTATGAGTTTAGCCTAAATGAAGAACATGCTCTGTAGTCCTCTACATCTGATACAGGTTAGAGGATTTTAATGCAGTCGTGTTGACAGCGTATCCCCATGGCTGTTCTCGCTGTATTCTAAAACTGCCATCACCCATTGAATTATGGCCTTCAAATACATTCCAGTTGCAGTCTTGTACAGCCAAAAAAGGTCAGCGGGCAGGATTGTATACCGACAGCAAGTTTGTTTTTGTTTTTAACCTTTAACCAGGAAAGGCACACAGATTAGAAATCTCTTTTTCACGAGTGTCCTGGCCAAGATGGGCAGAAGCAAGTCATTAATTCAGAAATACAAACATAAAACCAATAGAAGTACTCTTACAAAAAACTGTAATCACAATCATAAAAACAGCAAATAAAAAAACATTGACAGGTCAAGGATTCAGCCTCAAAGCCCTTCGTCATTGATTTAAAAACACCAAGGGGGACAAATTCCTCTAATTTAAAAGGGTTTGTAAGATGTTCCAAGCCGATGGGGTAGAGTACATAACAGCTTTTTTCCAAATTCAGTTTGGGCATTTGGGGCAGTTAGCAGGATAAACCCCTGTGAACGAAAATAGTTGCCACCACATTTCTGCAGAATACAAATGCACAAATAAGATAGTAGCAAACCCAGAACGGCTTTGTAAAGAAAAGTATAGCATTGACTAAGCCAAAGGGTGAGTAGACAAGACCAGCCAAACCCAGCATAAAGTGCAATGGTGTAGAAGGGCGTTACGGTTTCAAATAAACCCCAATGGTGAAGGGTATCAAGTGATTTTAAACACTGAGCTGAAGCATTCATATTAAATATCTCCATAATTCAGTATAAGAATAAAATTAGCTGATATGATCCTCCTTTCACCTTCAAAAGAACAAGCCTTATTACTAAAATAAAATCTCAACTTCAGGATCAGTTTTTTTTTGCAAGTTCTTGACTTTTAAAAGAGATTAAAAGAGAGGTCGTCATCAATTGAAATTCCAAGATATTTATCCAAGTTACGGCCTCAATCTCCTTGGCCTGGAAATAAACAGAAATAAAAGGAAGGCTCACTGGTCTATTTCTTTCTTTGGAGAACACCATTAGTTTGGTTTTATCTGCACTGACAACAAGCTTCAATTGACACAAGGTGTGTTGCACAGCAATAGAAGTAAGTTCTGAAAATCTTTATGAAACTCAAAGCACAACAATAAATGACAGTGTCATGAGCATAAAAGTGAATTTGGGAATTTGGCACATTTTTCTCTAGATTATTTATATAAATAGAGAATAAATGGGGACCAAGTACTGAGTCCTGGGGCACACAATTCAAAACAGATCATTTACCAGATGCAAGCACATAAAATTGAGTACACAGTTTTATCAGATAGATAGTTAGCAAATGATGCAACAGCATGCTCAGAAAGACCCATCCCTGACAATCTCTGCTTCAGTATAGCATGACCAACTGTACTGGGGGGGGCAGGATGCACACGCGTGACCCGAGGCCGCGGGGAGGACACAGCGTCAGGCGGATTCCAAAAGGTTAACTTCCTTTTAACGTTAAAGCCGGCAAATCCCCCCCCTTCTGGTTTTAGTCTCTCCAGTCCTCCCTGGACCCAGCTTGAGCTCCTCTCACAGCAGCCATCAATCATTCTCCAGTGGTAATAAAGTGTCGGATGCTTGTCGTACACAGGCTTTCATGTGCCGCCCGTCAACCCGCTATGCCCCGTGACCCTCGACACAGAGCACTGGTCACCGGTCTTTATATGGCCTCCTCTTTGTCTGTTGGACCCGCGCTGTCCAGGCCGTCAGTATATCACTCCGCCGAAAGGGCTGTTCTACAGCACTGTGATACTGTACTGCTACTAAGCGTCTTTCCCTATTAGGTTCTATTGTCGCCGAGGAGGTTCTCAGAGAATATTTATGCTAAGGGATTATCCCCGGATAATGATGAGAGGGACTCTCAGCTAGAGGTCCGAATAAGCCTTAACGTAGACAGAGAAGCGTCAAATGCTGGCCACTACCTTTGCTGTGGCAAAATCATCTGACATTCCCAGCAAAAAAGACAGAAATGGCCGAATCGCTGGGTTTCTATTGTCCACACTAGAAGTATATAACCAGTTGATGTCAACATGAGATGTTATTCTGTAACGGAAATGTTATGTCATTAACATACAGTTAAAATGTTTGGCTGTGTACATGTTTGGCCCTATAAAACAGTAAGGTTCTGTTGAGAAGAGAGCTGAGGGTAGCTGGTCCCTGTAGTGTTTATACAGTGTGTGTATCTGTGTGTGTAGCTCTGTAGCGTGCGGCTCTCAGCGTGGCTGCAGTATGGTTCTTATGTATGCTGCCCTCAGGTCTGTTCACTGCCCACCATCTGCGAAGTATCCAGGGAGACGATGCAGCGCATCTCCTCCGTGGGGCACTCTAGAGCTCCGGTCACACTGGTCCCTCCTGGGGAGGGAAGGAGATTGGTTAGGCAAAGGATGTGCAATTCTCCCTGACCACTGGCCTTTAACAAATGCTTTTTTTTTTACTTGTCACATGATCAAGATATGGCATATAAAATAACAATTCTGGTCAAACATTTGTTTAAAAGTAAAAAATATATTTTTAATATATGTTATATTATCTACAGCACCTGGGTTGCGGCTGTAAAACTCTCACCTCCATAAGGTATCACACAGACATTGTGCTTGCATGCCAGCTCCACAATTTTCACCACGTCGTTGTGACAACCTGCAGAGCCAAATAATACCATAATGTTGGACAGACATTTTCTGCCATTACATAACAGCCAGCCATAAATGAGTGTTACACGGATAACAGGGGTACTTGGGGGGCGAAGGGAATAAGAAACAGCCCATAAACCATCAGTCTCTGGGAAAAAAGACACACTCTCCGAAGGCCATCAGAGCGGAGAGCCAGAAAGAGCCAGGGATAGGCAGGGGGGCTTCCAGGGAAAGATGGCTCCGATTTGGCCGGGGGCATTCCTGAGATGAGGCCAAAGAGCATGAAGCCCGGATCTGTGAGATGGGACGTGGGATCAATACGGACTAGGTGCTCTGGCCAATCCCAGCTCCCACGTCCACTCACACTGAGCCCCCGTCTGAGTGACAGAGGAAGACGGAGCAGCAATACCCACCTCTGAGCTCCTGCTTGACTGGGCTCAGGCTCTCCCGCGTCGGCCAATGAGAAATACCTCCGTTCCAAAACACTCCGCCCTCCAATGAAGCAGAGGGCTTTGGAGTGGGATTACAGCTCACAAGACTAACAACCCTCCTCTTAAACAAACATACTGAAGTAACTAGACCGAAATTCAGGTTTTAGCATCACCAAAGCTACAGGCAGGGGAGTGCAATTTTATGCAAGTTTGGAAGAGTTAACATTCAGGGAATGTTCCAGTTTCAGCGCTGCTACAGGAGCTCCGTGATTTGCTGCCCACTTGGGAGCCCGCTAATCAAGTCCCAACCATCAGCCAACACTCATTTGCATGATAAAATAGTGCCGGCCATAACTGCAGCCAAACCATCTCTGTGCCGTAATTCATACTCCCGTCTTACTGGGCCCAGCCAGGGTGTACTGGGTGTCAAACCACCTCCCCCGATGCTCCCGATTCAACCTCTGCTCATACATATTAATACCTGTATACTTCTGCACAGATTAAACCATGATTGAACGAGGCAAGGCATGGGGGGGGGGGGTGTGGGCCGCTAAAAAAAAGTAGACGCAGAACTCACTTGGCCACGTGACCATGTCAGGAACTCTCTGGAACCCCCGTCCTTCTCTCAGAGCAAAGATTTCATGTAGGCAGTGACCTGGAAAAGACAACATATTTCAACACGCTATGAAAAACAATTAGTGCAAAACGAAAGTGATACAATTGAATTAGTTGACAGTTTGTGCCGATTCACTCCTGTGTGTTGCACGTCGGAAAACAGAAGCGGAGTGATGAGGGCCACATCTATATAACGTCTGTCTGAAACCTCTCAGGACTGCTGCCAGACCACTGGAGGACCTGTCTTCCCAGCATGCCTCACCGTGGGCGCGGAACACTCTGTCGTCGGCCTCGTGTGAGAAGGGGATGCCCGTGGCCGTCAGGTCCTGGAGGAACGCCTCGTTCAGGTTGGCCGGCGGCAATGCGCCTGCGTTCAGGGAAGGCTGGAACACAGACAGGAGGCGGGGCCAAATAACAGACTGCTGCTTGCATTTGAACGTACAGTGTCAGGAGGAGATGAGGACGGACAACAAACGCACTCCTACCGTGGCCGGGCTTTTATGCTGCTTCACACTGGCTCCGAAGGTGGTCTCAAACCAGTCCTGCAAACTGGGCAGGATCATGCCACTGAGCCGGTACCTGGAAAGAAGCGGTGGCTCACAGTTTAGCTCTGACGCCGCAAGCATGTCGCCCCAGCCCCAGGCGACCGGATGGGCGCGACCGGAAGACAAATGGGAAGGACGAACTGGGATGGGGCCAGAGTGCGGCGGTTCGGGATGAATGAGGTCATTGATCCGGAATGTCGTGGTCGCCAGCCGGTGCCAGGCGGTGTAGAACCGACCCTCTGCCACAGCTCAGCCACTAGGGGCACGAAGCCTTGGTCCAGCAGACCATGAAACCCTGCCCTTAATGAAAAGGCCTCTGTCACGGAGGAGGACAGGAGAAATCTTCCTCCCATTATGGCAGCCATACACATGCAGTAGCCCAGAAATAATTCAGCAGAGAAGGTAAGGAGTTGGAAGATGTAGACAAGACTCAGGAGTACAAAATAACCACTGGCTGCAAAGGTCCCATTTTACCTAAACAGCTGGTTTCAGAATTAATACCCTGTATTAAATTGCTACATACAATACTAAGACCACCCACTTTGCCAAAACAAAGCTAATTAAAGTGCTAAGACCTATTCCCCTAAACAGAGCTAAATACAGTACACAGTCTACCAGACCCGTTTGCTTTAAGTCTGATGGCCAAGGCTGTGTTCTTAAACCATACATCAAGATTACAAACTATAGGGCCCATCTCTGCCTCGGGCTCTACCGTGCCAGACAAAGATAAAGTTGTAAAACAGAAGATGAAGGCACGCCAAAGAAAAGAGCCATCCATTCTGCTGTCACTGTGGATTGAATTCATGCTCAGTCACTGGACAGAGTGAGAGGCAGTGATAATAGACAAGTCTTCTTTACAACCACAATGGTTCAAACTAATCACGTCTTACATCGGCACTCCAAACGTTATCCCACGAGAAAAGTAAGCCAAGCAAAAGCACCCGTTAGCCATTCTACTGTGATTGGGAAGAACACATGAAAGGCAATTTAGGGAGTTTCCAACATCTAACCATACCCCTGGTCGACCTCATGTCTGGGACTGGAACTAAATCAAGGCAACATATGTGAAGACCAGACACCAGTCACTAGATGGCACTAGCAGCCCACTCTAAATGAAGCGAGACAGGAGGGGGAGGTTTTAGGCACCGCTCCAGGAAGTGGCCCACGGATCATCAGACACCGAGAGAAAAATAAGCCAGTCTCCTTATGAGAGTGAAGTGTTGAGAATGCAGAGCCATGATACCATACCTCTTGCCTGTGAATTCTGCTTGGCCCTTCTTGTTGAAGAGGAATTTGGAGTCACTGTACCCCCAGCCATTCCACTTCATGATCTCCTGCCTGGGGAAACAATGGACAGTTGCACTCAGTTTCATTTGGCTGTGGAAGGTAGTGAAAGCTCCTGCTGTTATAATGCCATCTGGAGTGTAGTCCCCTCCCACCAAAAAAAATTAAGGACACCGCAGTAATACAATTCAGAAACAAGGCAGCACAATTAGAAGGCTATCATCTTCCACCTAATGAACATGTCTCAGTGTTGGTGTGCCATCCCAGTGTTTTATTTATGGTCTATGCAACATGATATATTGCATTTAGGAAATGTATTTTCCTAAGTTTACCATTATTCAATGGCCTTTTGACATCATGGCTATTAACATATTTGCCATGTGAGAGACCGCAGTCATATGTTGATCGGGTCTAGGTCGGTGAAGACTAGCGGTGACCATCCCATCCAGCCCCCCCCCCTCCCCCACCTAAAAAAAAAACCTGTTGGTACAGTAAGTGAGGGAAGAAAACCTGATACTTTTAAACGGCCCATGGGCAGTGGCATGAGGGAGTTCTATAAACCTGAAGAGCACTGCTCAGGGTAGTGGCGCTTGTGAGGTGAACGGGAAATGTGTGAGGGAGGTCTCTTCTCAAATGCCACAGTAACTGATTATTCATGTTACAACGCAGCATGAGCCATTGTTCAGAAACATAAAAAAGAATCTTATTTAAAATGTTTGATTGAATTTAAGTCCCCATGTTTGCGGTCAGTTCTGTTTCAATGAATTCAGTAAGTTCACAGAAACTGCAATTATTTTCAGTGTTTTCCAGTGAGAAAGAGGAGTTTGATTTAGCCTAGTTTTTTGACTAACTGGAGCTGATCCTGACAAAACCTTCAAACCCAGACGCCATATATCGCACACGTCCTTTGGATTGATAAGGTTAACCTGCACCAAATTTACCTTGAGACGACACCCGCCTGGTACAACCAGGAACAAGCCCACGTTCACAAGAAATACAATCACCTTTAACCAACCGGGATCAACCCAGACCAGATATTCAAAGCATCACAATGACACTCCTTGGGGAACATAATTAATCCCATAAATGGGCCTTGTGAAAGAATCAGAAAAACCCTTTAGGCTTAGTTAAATAATCAGGCCAGAGAGCACAAGAAACCAGTTTGAGCACTGAAATCAGATGTCAGGCGAAATTTTACCATATCAAGAGAATGCTCCACCACTGACAGTTTAGTCATGTGCTTCCACATCAGGGTTGAACTACAACATGCTTTTAAAGGGAATGCTTATAGAAGTAATAAACTTATTAATCAGCATGATTAAAGAACAGGCCAATTCTCTTAGAGGGGACCAACAACTCACGTTGTCCCATGTGCACGCGGTGGAGTAAAACCATTAAGAATGCCTGCCAAACAGCCAGTCAACGTTCAGCATGAGACTGAGACAAACTCTCCCTGCCAGTCTGATCTCCTGTCACAGCCTGGCACCACTGCAGACCATGACAACTCCACACATCAACAAGCAGCCCAATACAGCTGCTCTGATATTAATGAATTGATTGTGCATTTAAAAGGAAAGTGCAACTGTCTGAACTCCGTTCCTACTTTATCCTTTGAGAGCTTGGAGATTTTGAAGGTATTGTAATAAAAGTATCCGACAATCCCGATGACTAAACCTTTAGGCTAGTTCAAAGACTTGTTTAAAAAGGTAAAAAAAAAGGTATTTCAAAAGTCAGAGCAAATAAAACAGGGTACAGAAGACTGACTTGTTTAAAGAAGGTCTAAATATATACAGAGGATATAAAAAGTCTACACTCCCCTGTTAAAATGCCAGGTTCTTGTGATGTAAAAGAATGAGACAAAGATAAATCATGTCAGAACTTTTTCCACCTTTAATGTGACCTATAACGTGAACAATTCAATTGAAAAACACACAAATCTTTGAGGGGGAAAAATAACTCACAATAACCTGGTTGCATAAGTGTGCACACCCTTAAACTAATACTTTGTTGAAGCACCTTTTGATTTTATTACAGCACTCAGTCTTTTTGGTAGGAGTCTATTAGCATGGCACATCTTGACGTGGCAATATTTGCCCACTCTTCTTTGCAAAAGGACTCCAAATCTGTCAGATTGCGAGGACATCTCCTGTGCACAGCCCTCTTCATATCACCCCACAGATGTTCAATTGGATTCAGGTCTGGGCTCTGGCTGGGCCATTCCAAAACATTAATCTTCTTCTGGTGAAGCCATGCTTTTGTGGAGTTGAATGTGTGCTTTGGGTCGTTGTCATGCTGAAAGGTGAACTTCCTCTTCATCTTCATCTTTCTAACGGATGCTTCAAGGTTTTGTGCCAAAATTGCCTGGCATTTGGAACTGTTCATAATTCCCTCCACCCTGACTAAGGCCCCGGTTCCAGCTGAAGAAAAACAGCCCCAAAGCATGATGCTGCCACCACCATGCCTCACTGTGGGTATGGTGTTCTTTGGGC
>JACXGI010000001.1:21438-66418 GCA_016801175.1 Esox masquinongy
TTTCATCAGACCATAACACATTTTCCCACGTGCTTTTGGGGGACTTGATGTTTGTTTTTGCAAACTTCAGCCGGGCTTGGATGTTTTTCTTTGTAAGAAAAGGCTTCCGTCTTGCCACCCTACCCCATAGCCCATTCATATGAAGAATACGGGAGATTGTTGTCACATGTAGCACACAGCCAGTACTAGCCAGAAATTCTTGCAGTTCCTTTAATCTTACTGTAGGCCTCTTGGAAGCCTCCCTGACCAGTTTTCTTCTCGTCTTTTCATCAATTTTGGAGGGACGTCCAGTTCTTGGTAATGTCTCTGTTGTGCCATATTTTCTCCACTTGATGATGACTGTCTTCACTGTGTTCCATGGTATATCTAATGCTTTGGAAAATCTTTTGTACCCTTCTGTACCCTGACTGATATCTTTCAACAATGAGATCTCTGATGCTTTGGAAGCTCTCTGTGGACCATGGCTTTTGCTCTGAGATGCAACTAAGAAAATGTCAGGAAAATCCTACTAGAACAGCTGAACTTTGTGATTAATCAGAGTCACTTTAAAAAATGGCAGGTGTGTAATGACTTCTATTTAACATGAGTTTCAATGTGATTGGTTAATTCTGAACACAGCCACATCCCCAGTTATAAGAGGGTGTGCACACATATGCAACCAGGTTAATGTAAGGTTTTTATTTTTCATTTTTCCCCCTTGAAGATTTCAGTTTATTTTTCATTTGAATTGTTCACATTATAGGTCACATTAAAAGCGGAAAAAGTTCTGACATGATTTATCTTTGTCTAATTCTTTTACATCACAAAAACATGGCATTTTAACAGGGGTGTGTAGACTTTATATCCACTGTAAGTGTCTTTGGAAAGTATTCAGACCCCTTCACTTTTTCCACCTTTTGTTTTTAAAGACTTATAATTCATAAAAATATTTTCTTTGCCATCAATCAACACACAACGAATCATAAAGGCAAGAAGTTCTCTGAAATGTGCCAATTCCTTTGAGAAACCCCCCCCACCCACAAAAAAACTGAAATCTCATACACTTCAGTTCAATCCCTTTGCCATGACACTACCAACTGAGTTCAGATGCTTCCTGATCATACTTGAGATGTCTCTAGAACTCTGAGTCCACCTGTGAAAAATGTAATTGATTAGATATTCAGAAAGGCACACAACCTGTCTATAAAATGGCAGGTTGTGAAGACCAGGACACTCCCCGGGGAACTCAGAGAGAGAATTATGCCAAGGCATAGATCTGGGGAAGGTTATTACAATATTGCTACAGCATTACTGTTCCCAGGAACCCAGTGGGCTCCACCATTGTGAAATGGAAGAGGTTTGGAACCACAAAGACTCTTTCCAATGCTAGTAAGGGAGGTAGCCAAGAAACCAATGGCCACTTTAACAGATCTTGCAGTTTCTCCGCAGAAAAGGGAGAACCTGACAAAAGGACTGACATCTCTGCATCCCTCCATCAAACAGGCCTTCACGGTAGAATGGTTAGACAGAAGCCACTCCTGAGCATGAGGAAAAAGATAATCTGGTGTGATGAGACCAAAAATCTAATTATTAGGCCTAATAACACAAAAGTGGTGGGGGACAAGTCCGTGAATGCCCTTTTAGTGGCTCAGTCAGAGCCTGGACTTGAACCTGATCAAACGTCTCTGGAGAGACAAAACTGAAAATGACTGTGCAGCGACGTTCCCCATCAAACCTGACAAAGCTTGAGAAGACCTGCAGGAAAGGGAAAAACTCCCCAAATACAGGTGTGCCAAACATTCCCATGAAGTCACAAGGCTACAACAGCTGCCAAAGGCGCTTCAACACAATACTAAGTAAAGGGGTGTGAATACTTATGTAATGTGTTATGTAGATTTTTTTAAATAAGTTAGCAAACATTTCTTAAAAATCAATTTAATGAGGTAACATAAAGCATGGAATTTTCTAAATACACTGTATACTTTTACATAATAAAGTTATTTGTAAACCATTTCTTTGCTGTATTTTCAGTATTTGAAGCACTATTAAGCAGATGAATGAGCTGGCCAACATTCTTCATCAAGAATGAGCAATATGGTATTGAAAATTAAATGGGTGTGAACGAGGTCTCCATAGAGATAGTAACAACTGAACATTTTTGGGAAAATATTGCTTTCAGGCATTTCATGCTTATATATATTTAAGCATGAAATGCCTGAAAGCAATATTTTCCCAAAAAATTGTGTGTGTATATAGATATAGATGTATATATATAGAAAATGGTGAAAGAGAGGAGAAAAGGCACAGGTGCTGCTGAGTAGGATCAAATCCAACTTGCTGCCAAACTACTTTTACCATAGGTTGGAATCCTACCCACACTTACAGTGTGATGTGCACCAGAGACAGTGGCTTAGACCGCTGGACTAACTTAGGGGCAGCAGCGCCCTGCTATGGGCGCGTAAAGCAAGTTTGGAAAAACAAAACCTTAGAAAACGATTTAAAATACAAACTTTATGGGCCATCCTTCCGAACAGCTTCAAAAGCTCATAATGCAGATCAGCCAATTAAAATTGTCAAATTACTGCCAGGTGAAAGAACGCTACATTGTAGTTGGTCCCAACAGATAAACTGGCACATGTTAGTGTCACATGTGACTAATTACCCTCAATAAACCAAGACTTTATGGCTTGATGTGTCAGGTGATTTCAGATTTGCATTGAAACCGCCCCGTATTGTATTCCAGGTGGCCCATAAGAAGTCTGGAGGCCCGATGAATCCCTTGTCCAGAGCCATATGCCAACAATGTCAACTATGAGAGAAGATGGACGCCTGCCTCCTGTCCATTTTAAGTTTCTGTATAGTTTGATTTTAATTATCAAATTAAGTGCCAGTATAGCATCAGAAAAGTGCAAGCGAAGTACTATATATAAAGATTGTAACTATCAACATGTCATTTTTCTTTTAGAGGTCAACAGAGACCTATTTCTCTTTTACAATTTAAAAAAAAATGTATATACATTTGTGCTCATAAGTTTGCATACTCTGGCAGAAATTGTGAAGTATCTGCATTGATTTTGAAAATATGACTGATCATGCAAAAAAAAAAAATTATTCAAGGATAGTGATCATATAAAGCCATTTATTATCACATAGTTGTTTGGCTCCTTTTTAAATCCTAATGATAACAGAAATCACCCAAATGGCCCTTATCAAAAGTTTACATACCATTGAATGTTTGGCCTTGTTACAGACACACAAGGTGACACACACAGGTGATAATGGCAATTAAATGTGAATTTCCCACACCTGTGGCTTTTTAAATTGCAATTAGTGTCTGTGTATAGTCAATAAGTTTGTTAGCTCTCACATGGATGCACTTAGCAGGCTAGATACTAAACCATGGGGAGCAGAAAAGAACTGTCAAAAGACCTGCGTAACAAGGTAATGGAACTTTATAAAGATGGAAAAGGATATAAAAAGATATCAAAAACCTTGCAAATGCCAGTGAGTACTGTTCAATCACTTATTAAGAAAAAAGCCTAGTTACAATATGCCCAACAACACCTTGATACGCCTCATAGCTTCTAGCATACTAATTTGGAGTGACGAGACCAAAATAGAGCTTTATGGTCACAACCATAAGTGTTATGTTTGGAGAGGGGTCAACAAGGCCTATAGTGAACAGAATACCATCCCCACTGTGAAGCACGGTGGTGGCTCACTGATGTTTTGGGGGTGTGTGAGCTCTAAAGGCACGGGGAATCTTGTGAAAACTGATGGCAGGATGAATGCAGCATGTTATGAGAAAATACTGGCAGACAATTTGCATTCTTCTGCACGAAAGCTGCGCATGGGACGCTCTTGGACTTTCCAGCATGACAATGACCCTAAGCACAAGGCCAAGTTGACCCTCCAGTGGTTACAGCAGAAAAAAAATTAAGGTTCTGGAGTGGCCATCACAGTCTCCTGACCTTAATATCATCGAGCAACTCTGGGGAGATCTCAAACGTGCAGTTCATGCAAGACAACCAAAGACTTTGCATGACCTGGGGGGCATTTTGCCAAGACGAATGGGCAGCTATACCACTTACAAGAATTCAGGGCCTCATAGACAATTATTACAAGACTGCACGCTGTCATTGATGCTAAAGGGGGCAATACACAGTATTAAGAACTAAGGGTATGCAGACTTTTGAACAGGGGTCAGTTCGTTTTTTTTCTTTGTTGCCATGTTTTGTTTTATGATTGTGCCATTCTGTTATAACCTACAGTTGAATATGAATCCCATAAGAAATAAAAATGTGTTTTGCCTGCTCACTCATGTTTTCTTTACAAATGGTACATATATTACCAATTCTCCAAGGGTATGCAAACTTTTGAGCACAACTGTATTAATTTATTTCACCATTATTGAACAGGTAAATATGCTAAAAACACATAAGTATTTACAGCAATGACCGTATTAGGGTTAAACTCAGAGACCGAATGACAGGGTTTTCACCTTCTCAATAAGGGATTAGAACCAGAAACCTTCTGTAAACTGTCCCAAAGCCATCGACCACTAGGCTGCATTGCTGCCTGATTGAACCCAGCACTTAGTAGAAAAAACCCCGCACACATAAACATTAAGAAAGTTACAACACATACAAATGCACACATGACGAAGAGTTACAGTTATTGTCTTATTACACCATGCATTAAAGAAATGTTGAAACTGTCTTTTCTGTTGTCTGCCTCACTGCTTCATCAGTACAGATCTAGAACTTGTCACATTCCACCTTGTGAAACCACCACTATGCTAATGTCACCAGGTGGTTGTGACAACATTCTGGAACATTCCTGATTATATAACACTTTGACAGGAATTGCAAGATAATGCCAATATTTGTCCTGAGAATAATTTTCTAGTTTGCATATGCTCCCCCTTTTATGCAAATTGTTATTTTACAAGGTAAGTTGACGAAGAATACATTCTTTACAGCTCTAACCTGCTGGGTACAGGGAGAGGATAGGGGATGAATCAGCCAATTGGAAGCTGGAGATGATTAGGGAGTAGAGTTGGAATGAGGGCCAGATTGGATATGTTGCCAGGACATTAGGATTAACAGTCTTAAAATGAACCATTGGATCTTTAGTGACCTCAAAGTCAGGACACCCATTTAATATCCTAACCCTAAAGCGGCACTGTTGTTTGCATTGATGAATCCTTGGCTAGGGAAATACTGAACCTACTAACGTTAGAGAACATTTTCAGAAATGACAAAGTCTAATTATTGCATTTCCATTATAAACACAATAAAGCAAACACAGTACTAAGAAAAAAAATGGACATTCACTGTACGGAGTTTTTTAACAATTTAAAAAAAACCAAAAAACAGGAGATGATGGGGGGGCAGCAAATGAAGAACAAGAGACATTTAATATGTACATGAAAGAAGTATACCTTATATAATATTTTAAACAGAAAATAAACCGTTCCCACCCTCTTCCCCAAAGATTCACCAGAACGTCCCCACCATCCCCCACTGCTAGAGTAATGGACCATACAACCACAGGCAAGGCACTACAACGGAAGAATATATTTTAGTTGGAATTCAGAAGAATATACAGATATCTTTCTAAAATGTAGGTATATGCCAATTCCCTCAAACATAATCATTATAACAAGCAACTTTTTTTACCCAAATAATACAGAAACTTGAATTGGAGTGTGGTCGGTCATTACTGAGCCTCTCATACCCTTTTTGGACATAGCTACAATGCTGCTTCAGTAACGTGTTGAGGCCGGCATCGGATAACCTTTCAGACAAACAACATTACAAGCTGCTGTACTACTGGAAGTCGCTTCCGGCACAGAATGTTAGTATTACGTCACTGACAACGATAAACACTGCCTTTTGTTTTCATTCCGTTTGTTTATGGTACGGTAGCAAGATGCATTTTATTTCTACTAAATATTGTGTTAAATCGTGCCACAAATCAACAATATTGTACTTTTTTTTTAGCAGTCCTCCCATAGGCAGAGATAGCAGTCCGCCCATAGGCAGCAGACAGCTTGAGATTATTTAATTGACAGTTCTGGTTGCCTAGTGACAGACGTTAGCCCAGCTTCAGACCCAGCATTTCTTTACAGACTATGGAAATACCTGCACGTGGCAATTCAAAACCATCTCCAGAGAACTCTCCTGAAATCTGCTAGGAAGTTGGTACAATGAGGCAAGATAAAAATGTATGGTTTGTTAACACCAAAAAAGTCAAAGCATTTTAAAGTCCAAGCATAATTATGTTACCATGGAATAGAACATATACTAATACATTGTAATAAAACAAAAAAAGACTACATTTAAGGTGTCCAAAGTCTTGTCAGATTACTGTAATTTCTCTCTTCCTGCGGTCACTGATTCACTAAGGCAGCAAACCGAGGGAGAACAGTCAGACCCTAATTCAAACCTCACCTGGTAGGAAGTAGGTGTTCATTAAATCCATTTAAAAGTACACCAATACTTGGGTGTAGCATGACCAAAACTCCATAACAGAGAAACATAGGTCCTTCCAATTCATAAATTTTAAATTCCACATTTAGAAAGGTGGGAAAAAACAAACCCTTGACAAAACTAAAACAACATGTAAAATATACTTCGCTGTCCCATTTTATACACTAATCATCAATGAATTGTCCCAAAAAGCTTTACAAAAACAATGTTTGGTAAGGCATTGTACATTGCGAGCCATATGCCCAGTCATTCAATCACATATGCTCTAGACTCGGTTACTTTATCAGAACGGACCTTTGGCAGAGCCTGTAGTCTAGCGGTAACGTGCCAAAGTCTCTATGTGCATTTAATGTGACCCGTGGGTTTCAGTCCCAGATCCCACCATTCATGCCGTGCTTCAACCTCGCCATTCCCCCTCTAACTTCATTACTGTCACAAAGTACAATGACAGAGAACACAAACAAGTCCTGGATCAAGTCAAACAACATCAGAAAGATTATTTGCCAAAATATAAGCTGATTTTATTGTCTGCAAATAGACAAATAGTCAGAATAATATAGCCATTCCAAAAATGTTAGTGTGGTAAAATCACTTTTCCTCTAAATAACATAATGGTGTGGTAGATTTGGTGCAGTTTAAGTACCACAGAATGCCTTATTTAAATGTGCATAGTGTACTCAATGTAAAAAAATAAAAAATATTTAAAAAATAAAAAAGTTTTTTTTAGAATGTTTCATTTTGTTACGTAGCAGTGGTAAAGTAACTCCCGGCTGACATTCCAGTAGCCAAGCTATGAAGTGTCCAACATTTCTACACTCCAGTGACGAGCGCAGTTCAAATAAATGAGGCAACTCCCACAAGATTCCTTCTAATTTGGTGAAGACAAGGGCAGAATTTCAACTGGGGAATCAGGCTTAGGCTAGTGTTATCTCCTATAGTAGTGGTCACAAGAAGCCTGCACACAAATCACATGGGTCAATAAAGACTTAGACCTTACCAAACCTGTAAATCTGGTTCCCAAGTCAAACTCATCATGCCAGAAAGGAAAAATATGGTATCCTAACTGACCTATAGGTATGGTTGAGCTTAAATAAACATCAGCACACTTTACTGCTTCACAAACACCTGAAATAATAGAAAACACTTCCCAAATGCACAATGAAGAGCCACTCATAATGTAGAAAAACACTACGAAAACCTTAACGATTTTGGTAGAATCGTTTCATCATATTGGCCATGTTAGTTGACCTGGCCCCTATTCTACACAGTAGGTGTGGGTTCTGACAATACAATCTGTTTGAAATGTAAATATTGAGGACTTGAAATGTGCTCCAAGGTGACTGTTGCTTTAAACATATCTGACACTAGATGTCACTAAAGCATGACTGTGAAAGTTCAACAGCTGACTAGCCTCATAAGGAATTGAGAGTCAGACCACCACAGGTCTTGGCCAATCAAATCCAAGTTTTAGGCGGAAAGTTTTACCTGCTGAACTTTACCCTATTCTCATTTCTATCAAACATTATTATGACTGTGATGAGGTGTCACTTAAACCTGAACAAAATAAAACAAAAAAATGATGATTATATCACTAGATATTTAAGCATATAGAATCACCAGAAACCCCTTTCTTTTATTCAACAGTGTAGCTTGGTAATACTGTTATTGTTTGTCTGATTAAGCTGAGATTTCTCCTGTTGTTTTAAATACTGTCATTATCAAAACATTACAAGCTACATATAAAGTGGAAATGAAATGGGCTAGGTATACTGACGATATACTATTGACTAGCTGTTCTTGTAGTGTGTGAACTTCAGCTGCCCACTTTAAACTAGGAGTGGCTAGGGTGAGCCATATACAGTAACACTCATTAAAGATAACAAAATGGTACAGCTTCTGTAGCTTTTACTGACCTCAACATTCATTTGAACTGAGAGTGGGAGAAAAAAAATACCTTTTAACATTTGAAATAGCTACAATGAAAAAGATTTATAAGTAACAGAAATCAGTGGCGCCGCACCCACTTCGATGAATGAACACTTTGTCAGAGGTGGCTAGCTAGCCTGTTTGCTTAGCTAAATGAAAGCATCAGTGTCTGAATAGGAATATGCAAGCGATGTCATCGTTTGTAAAAAAACAAAACAAAATACACAAACAAAACACTAATGTTACGTCTTAATTTCAATAAAAACATGATAGCTATTTCATAAATACTGCCTGACAAACCCTTACTAGGTAACTATAGGTAGCATTTCGGCTCCACCACTGCTACTGCATCACCACTGCCAATCCTACCTCTTTTTCGGCACCGTCCCTTTCTTCCCTTCATTTGAGCAAAGAGCATCAGCTTTACATTCTGCTGCGATTATTCCCGAGTCTCCGTCCTCACGCTTCTGTAAATGACCGGCAATTACTCGCAATCTTTGCTGGGCAATTCGTTGCCTCTCGGAACTGTTGCTGTTGCTGTTTGACGCCATGCTGCTTCCGTGTTTGTGCATGGAAAGCCTGCTGTCAGAGGTCAGCAGTGCATAGTGATAGTAGGATATGAGGTATATTGTAACAGAATCCCATCATGCTTTGCATTTGATACGTGCCATGTTAATATATATATATATATATATATATATATATATATATATATATATATATATATATATATATCTTGGTAGTGCATCTAATCCACATATTTATATTATATTGTTGAAAAATGTGTTACATTATCGACTGTCTCTGATATTAACATAACTTGCCTATTTATTTTTATTTTTTTAGCCTTTTGTTGTTGTACCTTTTCACCACTCGTGGTATGTATGTAGATAGTACCGGAACCGGTTAAAATAATAAAATGTTTGAAACAATCGAGTTGATTTGGATTGTTAGTTTCATTTGCCCTACTGCATGCTGGAAATATAATTTAAAGTGGCCCTTTAATTCGTGGTAAATGTATTCCCAAAGTTCTGAAATCATCAGTTCAGGGATTAAGTCAAGAGAATGAAATTTAACATGTGGCAATTTTAATATACATTAACACTTCTTTGCTTTTGATTGTCATTTTCTCTGAAAAATGTGATCCATAGACAGGTAGCCTACACTTGTTTATCACAGAAGCCTGTAGATCTTAAAAGACCATGAATGGAGAACTCAAATTAAAAACACTGATAAAAGGAACTTTATAGTTTAAAAAAAACTGACATTTAATGCCAGAAATAAATTCTTTAAGTTGCTTTAGTGCTTAAATGTGTGCTAAGTGCCTTAAGCCTTACTAGTTCTCTTTTAGAGGTCATTTCATTGCACTTTGAAGTATTTTGGTTTCTGTCTCTGTTTGAATTTAAGACACAGTCAGTGATTTTCACCCACTGTTTGTAAAAGTGGCATTGTTGAGTCAAAAAGGGTCCCCGAACATTGTGTACTGCGTCATGTATGCGCCCGATATGTGGCCCAAGACATCAACACTTGCTTTCAAACTTCAAATTCAACGGCTAACTGAGGTATGATAGTAACCCTAATTACAGATTACGCACATATGAACAACACATTTCACATCCAACCTGAAATGGGAGTTAAAAAAAGGATATTCTTAATTGCAAAAGTCCCAGACTGCATCTTTAACTTGATAGAACTATTATCATATTCTAATGCTTTGACAGTCTAGAGTACAGAGAACAACATTTAATCCTTAATTCCTATTCTACATTACTTTGTGTACACTTGCTCCTTGTAAAAAGTCAGTTGAGCCCTGAGTTACCTAGTCCATCCGATTTGCCTCATGTCTCTGAAATTGTTTTATTACAATACATACAATATATGAGCAATTTGACAGGACAGACAGTTATGCACCATTCACATGATACAATGCCAACACTCAATAGAAAAAGCACAACATTTTGGTATATGTACTACCTGGGATATTGATTAATGTTAGTTGGTGTGATGCAATTAGGCAATTTCTTACAGGAATACATCCAATGTTTTACGACATATAACCCAGATCAGTAACAGCTTTCTCTCTAACCTCCATGAATCACGTTGCCAAGTGAAAGTGAAGCATGAGTGAAGTCTGGACTTTCCATATGGCTTCTAAATGTATATGTTGTCTTAGAATAAATTATAGAACAATCAACCATGGCTTTCTGGCACTTTTCCAACAAAGTTCAGATAATTATTTCACTCTAATACCAACATATCAAGAGACACACCGAAGTATATAAGCAGAGAAATTCTTTCACACGTAGGTTAAAACTCATGAGGCAAGGCATTGTCAAAACTTTATTCATGGAAAAAACATTTGACAAGGTGTCTGTATATTGCAGTCTATAAGTGGCATGTTGTGGAATAAATGGTCCCTATTCTCCAGATGGTAGGTTTGTGTCCCTCAGGCCAGAGCATTAACTCCCAAAACAAAGTTCTGTAATGCACTGACTGCAAACAATTAAGAGTCGAAGTGTATCACAGAACTTTACTTGGAAAGCCACGGTGCCACATAGTAGGCTATTCCTTTGTGCCAACCCTTTTCACCAATTCTTCACCTGCAACATATAACAAGACAGTGAAATATTTTCTATTCATGTGCTTGCTTGGTGAACACTTGGATTTAACACTTGTGTGGAAAATATTTAATTACGGGGTGGATATGGCTCTTCACATAGTATTAAAATGTAACCCAAGTAAACTTCACTATGAAATTAGATAAAACTAAAACAAGAAAAGCTGAGCACTTGAAAATTGTTGCATTACATGAAACTTGGTAGAGTAGGCTATTAACTCTGGGCAAATTAAAGACAAGACAGAAGAAATTGAATGACCAGCCTGCTGTTGGAAACTTAGATTGATTCTCCATCTGCCACCACATAATGATTAAATCATACAATCGTATACAGTATGGGCTTTTCTTACATAAGTATTTACTTTGCAGTTCAACCTTGACTATATTCAAGGTTGTAAAAGTTAACAATTAGGACACTCCAGATGTGGAATAGATGACGTGTCTTAAGGTTCCAAATTTGGAATCATGAATTTCTTTATGCTGAATATTTCACCTCAGGGGTAATACACCCACATTCATTATGCAACTGTTTAGCGACTTGTTGAGTTTTTCACAAGCCACAGACTGATCTTAACAATGACAATAATACATGATCAATGGTCTACCTATAAAACGCAAAACATTCCACATTGTCGACATGAGTTAGCAATTAGTTAGCATATAAATTGTATTCAATACATTATGGATAGTTGCTAATTGTCTTAGTTTACAAAGTGCAAAGTGCAAAATAAAACAGTGAATTAAAGTATGTTGGAATTCGATAAACCGATTTGAAATACCATAGCTGCATACCTGTAAATAACACAACACAATGATAAGAAACTAAATAAGTACAACTGAATATACTGTACCTGGTAGAAAGTGAGCACTGTTAAAGGGGGCCAGCTGCAATCCAGCACGAGGGCAAACAGATCATAAAACGCCAAAAACAGTGGCCTATATGCAATTGTTGCAGGGCTAACTATCAAATCAAACAGGAGTTTCCCCGATTCTTATTTCGCGGTTGTCGTCCCTCTGGAGGCTCCAAACAGTGTTCGAAGTGCCTTCATACCGTTTTTACCTCTTATTTCAGCTCTGTGCAGTTCAGTCTGCAGCTGGAAGAATGTCGACGTGGAGCTGCCAAACGTGAACGCGTATTCGTGGGCGCGCTTGAAAAAAAAGCGTAGTGTAATTTCAGATAGTAGGACAGTGAAGTGGACTTTATTGGTATGGTTGCCTATATAGCTACAGATATAGTGAGGCTCTATTAGGATGTGTTATAGTGAGTGGTATAAATATAAATACCACCTCATTTACATAAGTATAAATACCACCTCATTTACAAGACAGGTTTCAAAACGCTACTTAAAAAGAGATTCCAAACGGGTACTGGCACTCAGGTGTCAAAATGTTTTACTTGTGGTCTAGGGGCTTTCAAGGATATAATTTTACTAACTAGTTTAATATTCTAGAAACATGTCTTAGCATAGGCATGATTTATTTACTTTAAAGGAAAGAAATTGGCCTAAATATCAAGCAATGTACATACACACACATACACATACACATACACACACACACACACACACACACACACACACACACACACACACACACACACACACACACACATATATATATAGACACATATCGCCTATATACCTACTTTCATTGTAAATACTATTTCATATTATTTAAATAGATATGGTATGTAGTGAAGGACAGGTCAGCTTCAAAGGCAACAGAATCCAGGTTATACCATCTGACCTTGAGTCAACAGTCTGGGTCTTTTCTGTGTCTCAGGTAGCCAAGTATCTAAACTGGTTCTTGCTTGATCTCGAGTTCAGGGACTATAAATGTTAGCAGGATTTTCTAGCAACAACAGTCACTCACTAATAATTGCTGTTTAAAAGTAAATTCCGAAAATTCTTACTTGTATTCAGATCCCATCATTTTCTCTACATTTTGTTGTGTTATAGGCTACATTTTTATAATCCTGTTATTTTCTCTACATTTTGTTGTGTTATAGACTACATTTTTATAATTAATGACATATATATCACAAGATTTAGAAATGTAAGCAAATTTATTGAAAGTAAAAACTGAGGTAGTATTCAATAATTTGTAGAAGGGCCTTTGGCAGTGATCACAACGGTGAGTCTTCTTGGGTATGCCTCTACCTGCTTTGCAGATCAGGATTTGGGCCGTTTCTCTCATTCTTCATTGCAGATCCTCTCAAGCTCTGTCAGTTTGGATTGATAGCCTCTGTGAACTGTGATCTTCAGATCTTCTCACAAATGTTCAATTGGCCTTTGGCTGGGACACTCAAGTACATTCATATACTTGTTCCAAAGCCACTTCAGTGTTGTATTTTGACTAAGTTCTGTTGGATGGCCGGTTCTAGCAATATTCTTGGTAGTTCCAAACTTCTGCCATTCCACTGCGCTCCTGGGAACTCTCAATGCTTGAAAAAAAATGTAAAACCATCCCTAGATCTGTACCTCAACACAATTTTTGTCTTGGAGATATAAAGAGTTTCCTTGGACTTCATAGCTTGGTTTTTGCAATTATATGCACTGTGAAGTGTGAGACATTATGTAGACAGATGTGTGCCTTCCTAAGTCATGTCCCATCAATCGAATGTGCCACAGGTGTACTCAAATCAAGTTCTAGAGACCTCTCAAGGATGATCAAAGGACATAGGATGCATTCGAGCTCAATTTGGTGTGTCAATGGCAAAGCATCTGAAAATGTATATACTGTTATATACTGAGAGATTTTTTCTCAATAAATTGGCACAAATTTCTTAAAACTTGTGTATGGATTAATTAAGTCTACAACACAACAATATTTGGAGAAAGGGGTGGGAATACTGTTCAGAGGCACTGTATGATTGCGCTTGTGCAACTATGGCCCTTCAGGTGGGTACTGTAATTAATACATTTAATTAAACACTTACATAAATTACAACCAGCAACTTAGCTTTGGTAGTATGTCAATGTCCTATCACCAAAACACTCATTGTTTTATCAAATCACACAATGTACAAGTTCAACTAATCAAATTCCACAGGTCACCATGCATAGACATGCTTAGTTGAGCAACGAAAGGACAACATTTGTGGTTGTATTCAGTAAAGAAATATTTTACTAAATGTATCAACTGGAATAGTCCAGTGGTCTGGATCAAACCGGGCCCACTGCTCTATCAGCGAGGACTCACTCTATATTTCACCAATCAAGTATAAATGCCTTAAAAATCTATTTAAAAAAATCCATTCATGGCATGACTCACTTGCGGGACTGTGGTAATACAGGACAAACATAAGTACAGGTAACATTTTCAAAGTTTCAGCTGTTGATGACTCAGTGTTGTTTCTAGCAAATCCCACTAGAATTAGTGATTCCTAAACTTAAGGTTCAATAGGATGAGAATGAGTTGAGGTTCTACTTGGCTAAGTCTCGGGCCAAACTAACATGTGAGGCTAGGACTGTGCACCACCTCTTTTACATTTGAACACCACCTTCTATTAAACCATGCCTGTGATTGTGCTGGCTACTTTACTAGCAAATGAAATACTTGGGTATCAAAATATCCAAAAACTAATTAAATCTTGTGAAAGTTTGATATCATCTTAAATTTCTTTCATAATATCTCAAAACATCGATGTACCATAAATTGTAGAGAAGTGTGGTCAACAACAGCTGCAGGTAGCCTAGAGTAGCTTAAAGAGATATTTTGAATGTAATCGAATGATTTTAAACCCAACCTTAATCTAACCCTAACCTTAGCCAAACTGGCATAAACCTTACATTTGCACCAAAAATAATATGTTTGTTTCCTTGCTCTAGGTTCTCTAAGGCTGTGGAATCAGACTTTGTTGTTATTTAATATTAATTTGTAGCTGTTTACTCGAGACAAAATGGAGAAATATGATTTAACATTTTGATAATTAAAATTGTTGTTGAATAGTTACCAAATATTTATTTTGTTTTAAAATAAGTTAAAGACTTTATCTTGAGATTCATGTACACTATGTTATCAAAAGTAATTGTATAGAAATATTAATGGGGCAGATATTATGGAAGTCATTAAGGACATGTCTTTGAATTCATTTTTATGGTTTACATAAAAAGCTCGTCTCTATATGTATATAAATGTTACATTGGCTGTGCAGAGGAGACTGGGCTTATCCGCCCAATAGGATGTTGAGGGACGACCCCAGCGTAGCTCTCTCAGAGCTCTTGACTGGTTGCCGCATCTTGTGGGCAGGGCCAATGCTTGGGGTTTTCCGTAAAATTTCATAAGATTAGAAGTAATTATTCCCTCATAGCCAAAACGTTGCCCTCTGCCGGACTCCTCGCTTTCGGATAGTCCACCATTTTATATTGCTGTAAAGGATTACAAATATATTTTTATATATTGGGCTTTTCTTTACGAAGAGACAAGCCAACTCTCCATTATGATGGAATTGGAGATGCCTAAAATACATCCTAGTCAACAGGTAAATATGACTTTATTAGCTGTAACGCAGTACACTGTCGTAGCTGAAGGTTGACCTGTATTGATCCTTATTGTTGAAAATCTCTTATTGGATATTTCCAACAAAAATAAAAATACGCCTTAAATTTTGAGTTAGTTTATCAACTGTCATGTTCAACCTAATCGGTATTTTCCGAAATAATACAATTTGTCATTCAATATAGTTACGTAAATTAATCATATGAAACGATTGTGCTTTTTTTATAGACTGTTATAATCGTTCATGTGATGTTCCGCTATAGTTCGACAATCGCATTAGACCTACTCCTAAGCTATGCTAGGCTACTTACTGCATGTATGCTAGCCTAGAATTTCCTTCTGTAAACTCGCTCTAGGTTCGGTCACTAGCATTCATTGACAATTCTGCAAAGTCATGGATGGAAGTCGGGCGGGTTCCTCCCACTTAGTTAAGTTCAATTACATTAGAAAAACCGACCGATTTAAGAATTTTGTGTAATGATGCAATTATTGTTAAGTCAAAATAGGTCATGTTGGCGAAGTTGGCTCTCCACAGACTTTTTCCTTTTGATTTCGTTGCGTTTGTTTTTTGGCCGTAGGAATCCGCCCACATGCCACTAGAACCCTATTGCGTGTGTTTTGGAGAAGGAATTTATACACTTACCTTTGCGCCATACAACTGATTGCACAATCGAAGCACTGGAATTTAAGTGTTTCATTTTATATTGATGTAAAACGGTTCTGCCACACTAAAAGGGTCAAATGAATAAGGCAATGAACATCAGTTAATGATTAAAATGGTGTCTGTGGTTTAAGTTTCTACACATTCTGAGAAGGAAAATCTAAAAAAAAACCTATGTGAAGTATATCTTGGTTTTGAACAAACAGATGGAAAAATAAATTGCTTTTATTACACTGACCTGCAGAATCGACCCAGAAATATTGCAATCATCCTGATATCCACAAAAATATACTAGTTCACTGACAGACAAAAGTGACACATTATAGCATACATTTCAGAATGATCAGTGAGCTGATAGTTAGTATGGTTTGTGAATAATATTTCAACACACCAATATTCTTTGTAACAAAATAGTTTTTTACTTGAATGTTTATCCAAACAATTTATCAAAATGGACAGATGGAGTCAACACGTTTACAGTACAGTTACATCATCCTTTTTTCAGGCTCCAATAACTCAAATACCTCAATACTTCAAAACAGTCCTTAAAATGGGCCTGGAAAGGGAAAATCAAACATTTGTGAGTGTTCTCCTATCACTTATTTAGAAATACATTTATAAAATCTTGCAGTTCCTCAGAAGGGATTATGAAATAAGTGAAGTGATTGAAGGTCATTCGTTTCTTTTAGGACAGTATGAACCTGTCCCGTATAATGGTGTTTACAAAAGATTTTCAAGATGTCTTGACACTTCTATAACAGGTAGTTGTGGTTGGTTGTGTGGTAGAGGTGTGAAACATGGATACAAACTGCTTCTGAAAGGAGAAAACATGGCGGGCCACAAGAGGTGCCTTCATCCAGCAGCTGTTATGTATTACGTGTGGTTGTTTGCGCTCACTACGCCGACCAAGAATAATAGTGGGACTTATTTTCCTAACCAGACCTTGTGACGTTACTGGCTTTTGTTTTGTGAACTAGCACCGGCTTTGACGAAACACCCAAGAGGTTAAAGTGTCCTTTGCAGTTCTGCGCCTATGATGCTTACATATAGAGGGAATGTTTTAATGCTTATTTCTGAAAAGGACATTAAAGATAATAGGACATAAGAAAATCAATAACTAGTTGTATTTAATTGATTTTGACTACACATTTGCAAATAATTTACGAGTGGTCATTTCATTTGTAAGGCCAAGAAGTTTTGGGAATCAATAAGCTAATAAATAACAGCACGCTGAAAATCTCTACAATATCACATCCTCTTTACACTTCCTTCTGCTTTTGATCATCTGATTGGCCTCTCATTACATCCTCTCTGCTGTCCTTGTCATGTGACCCATGGTCTCTGAAAGTATAGTTTTTCTTTACTACCCAGATGAATAACAAAAAGTCACATGCTTAGAACTTTCCTTGTGACCTAATAGGGTGGGATTATGCAATCTCCCAAACTCTTGTGAAACATTTCCTTCTGTAAGGTCTGTGTAATGGATGTTAAGAGGCCCAAAAGAGACAGCACATTCCTGATTTTAACACCACTAATGACCGTCAGCCACTGTGTGGTCTTGTTATAAACATGTGGAACAACAGTGGGGACATTGTAAACACTATCTCAACAGTCTCAGCCTCCAATGGTTCTCAAAATAGTCAATGTAGTGTTCTTGTGGTACAATGTGGTGTATCAAACAAAACCTAAACCAGGTATTATTTCAAGCTGGATCTATATTTTCTCATCAGTGATTGAATTTGTTTAAATTTGAGTTTTTTTTTTACATTTGGCCCATTGTCCATTAATGTATTTGGTTAAAGACTGATCCAGTCTGTACCTAACCAGCTGAAAAACACATCCCCTCTGTATGTGGCAGCCTAACTCTGGGAAATGGAGAAGTGCATCTATTATTCATCAGGCTTCTTCCTCATTACATTCCTGCCAGAGTTGTCGTCAATAGACTGACACCTGAAGGGACAGGGCGTGGCACCGACGGGAGCCAACACATTCACAATAGGGACACGTTGTCCTGGTTTCCGCTTCACCGTTCTCCTCCGGGTTCCAATCTAACCTGTTGTCTTTTGTTGGTAGGATGTGGACCTGATTGACATCTTGTGGAGGCAGGACATAGACCTGGGTGCGGGGCGGGAGATGTTTGACTACTGCCACCGTCAGAAGGAGCACGCGCTACAGCGGCAAAGGGAGCAGGACGAGGAGAAGCGACAGCAGCTGCTGAGGGAGCAGGAGAAGGCCCTGCTGGCGCAGCTGCAGCTGGACGAGGAGACGGGGGAATTTGTGCCCCGCCTCATGCCCGGAGGACCGCCACCCCAGTCTGTCACAGTACAGTCTCAAGTCACACAGGTAGAACTCACTCCCCCTCACTGCAATGGGTTGGGTACAGCTGCTCCCTAGCTATGTAAACGCTTTGTTTAATGTAATAAGGGAAATGCGGGTGGCTCTGTAGTTTTGCGCTGGCTGATTTGGCTCCGTGGAAACTGCTCTTGAAGAGCGTCAGGTAGCACTAGGTCCTCGGGCCAAATTCAGACCTATTCTTTAGCGAAAAACAGGCACTAAAAACAATTGTCAAAGTGCATATAATGTTAGCATAGCAGGCAGTTAGATAAAAACCTGAAGTGAGTTTTGACGTTTTGTTTTCAGAATGTCAGCTTCACAGAAGACGGAGACACCATGTCATTCGATGAATGTATGCAGCTGCTGGCTGAGACGTTTCCCCTGGTAGAGGCAACTGAGGTAAGAACACAGACATTCACTATTAGCTTAAAAGTATGCTTACAATAATGTCTCATGAACAGTGCATAATTTTGTATGTACCTGTCTTTCACAGTGGTTCTGTCCTTTTCGTTGTAGACCACCTCTGCCTGTCTAGACACCACGTTAGCCCCAGCCCTGCACAGCAGCCACCTCATGATGGCATCCGAGCTGCCAGTGTTGACCCAGCCACCCCTTCTGCCAGCCCCACTGCCCTCACGAAGGACCTCCCCAGAGTTAGAGCAAGCCTGGATGGAGCTTTTGTCGCTTCCTGAGCTGCAGGTACAATAGGCAGATTCTACTGGGTCAATGGCACAGAGGTCTGTGGTTTAACAAACACCCAAAGAATGCATGGTTAGCAACAGCCAGGCATGTGGACATATTCACCTTTGTTTTGTGTTTTTGAATGGTAAACATTGAAGCAAATAACACTGAGCTAAATCTACTGAGCAGGTTGACATAGCACTATTGACTCAAACGGGAGTATAGCCTTAAAAGGAAACTCCAGATGTTCTTAGTATAACCTAAATGGCTTCTAAAGCTTTGTAGGCAGCAAGTAAACAGAACCAGAAACCACTTCTACTGTAAAAATGGTGTGTAATTTAATGCAGACCTTTTAGTCATCTTTATTTGAAATATTGGACTGCTGCAACATTTTGGCTTCTACTGGATATAGAGAGGTTTGAAACATAGTAAATAAACACAAAAAAGAGCTACTTAAGGTGATGGTAGTATATTTACATTTCTATGTTTCCAAATCTTGTTTTCCAGCAATGTCTGAACATGCAAATGGAAGACACACTGGAGCAGACCGGAGGATATCTGCACACGACCAACACTCCGGAGGTGCATGAGCCAAACTACACCTTCTACCCGTTGGCCAACCTGCCAGAGGTGGCAACCAACACAGCAGAGGCCTGCCCGGCGGATTTGATCAATGCCTTCGAAAGCATTCCCGACATGGCTCCTCTTGACCACCTCAGTCAGATGACCCAGAAGGCTCCAGATCTAAATACACACTTCAATGCAGACACTTTCTGTGATGTGTTTTACCCAGACATTGTCAACACAAAAGTAACGAGCGTCCCACTACCTTGTGGCCAAGGAGATGAAGGGAACTCGTTGGCTGAGATCCCAAGCAAGCCTTCCTATATACCCATGGAATTACATGACCTTTCTTCTGGAGATTCATTTGACAGCAGCAAGAAACCCGAGCTAATGCCAGAATTTCCCGATTCGGATTCAGGTGTGTCTGTGGAAGCAAGCCCGCATTATAGCTCCCCAGAGAAATCACGGTCTGGGGATGGTGGCTACAGTGATTCAGACATGGAGGAGATGGACAGTAATCCTGAGAGTGCAGAGTCAGACTACTCCGAGATGTTCTCCCTGTCTTTCCAACCAGATGGCCAGCAACCACCTCTGCCAGAGTTACCTCACCAGCAAGACAAAATGCCCAAACATGGCAAGACTGAGCCAGACGAGGAGACTGGCCACAACGAATTGCCTTTCACCAAAGACAAGAAGACAAGGCGCTCAGAGAAGCGTCTCTCCAGAGACGAGCAGCGAGCCAAGGCCCTACAGATTCCCTTTACCGTGGACATGATCATCAACCTGCCTGTGGATGACTTCAACGAGATGATGTCGAAGCACCAGCTCAATGAGGCCCAGCTGGCGCTGGTCAGAGACATCCGCCGGCGAGGCAAAAACAAGGTGGCCGCCCAGAACTGCCGCAAGCGGAAGATGGAGAACATCGTGGAACTTGAGTATGACCTAGACTCGCTGAAGGAGGAGAAGGAGCGACTACAGAGAGAGAAGATCGAAAACAACAGCAGCCTGCGTCAAATGAAGCTGAAGCTCAACACCCTGTACCTGGAGGTGTTCAGCCTGCTGAGGGACGAGGAAGGGAAGCCCTACTCCCCATCCGAGTACTCACTCCAGCAGACCACTGACGGCACGGTCTTCATTGTCCCCCGCATTAAAAAGACACTCATTAAGAAAAACGACAACTAGCACTTCTCTGCTTTACTACTTGGTACTGCATTAGTAACAATACTATGCAAACGATAACTTTGTAGTTGCTTGGCTTTAAACATTAGTAGAACAGCAGAACTATTATATAGTTTTTGCCTAGTATTTTTGAAGCTCTCAATGAGTTATTTTGTACTGGTCTATTTTCTTTTTATATTCTTTGTAAATACATAATTTGCTATTGAGATAAAGTTTATTGTATATATTATGTTTTAGTATTATAATTATACTGTTGCGATCACGTTAAGTCAGTTTTATAAACTTTACTCTGATTTGCAGCTCCATTTCTTTTGTATCTCCTGACTTGTGCTTTATAATGAAATAAACTATTAATTTAGTCAATTATTCACTTGCTTGCCTTTAACATTGTGACATACTGTAATGGAGCCTATAGCATGAATGCCAGATGCACATAAGGCTTTGGTTACCTATTTACATGTTTTGAAACCTCCAGGTTTCCCCAGAAGCTGCAAGGGAGGTTGCAGTGAACCAAGCAAGTGCGATTCTTCATGTAATTAAAAGAGCAGTTGAATGCCTGGATCTATTTTAGACCCATTTTTAATCAGCCGATTTACGAAACACAAAGCCCCTGATACAGCACAGTTAACAAAGCTTATAATGTATTGACAAAAATCTTAATTCTATAGAATTGTGTGAAAGCCCAACATTTTTGGAGAACACTGTCCAAGAGCATTCAGTCTTGCAACAGCTTTCTCCAGTGTTTAGCAACACTCCACCAGAACCGTGCTAGGCACATTCAGAGGTCCACCAGACAGAAACAGCATAGCACATAGTATTGATTTGCGGATCTGGGTACTTTTACTCACAAACGCTACATCTGAATGTCAAGCCTCAAACCATGAGGCTGGCAAAAAGCAAAAAAGGAGCTTTCCCAGAGTTCTTAATAACACATGAAAGATATCACAAAGTCCTTTAAGGAGAGATTTATTTATTCAATGAACACATAACATGCATAAAAATGCATTTATATTTGCTAGAATATGATACCTACCTTTGTCAGACAAGGGGCTGTAAAATCATCAATACGAAATTTTGAAATGTTTAGAATGTTATTTAACAACGCAAAACATTAAAGAGGAACAGAAGCAGTTCAGAACGGCAGCAAACTGAAGGGCCATTTTGTCTCGGTTCATCATAATACGTTAATACGTCCATGACGGAACAAACTTTTCAGTTGACTTATGATTGCCTACAAAGCTGTTGCCGGTCAATCAATTTTATATACTGGTAAAGATGTAAACCCTTGAATCATATTTTTCACAGATCTCTACCTTTTAGATGCGTCAGTCCTGTCTCTGCAATAACGCAGGCTCTGAAATCATGTTCATCCGGATTTGTTTTTTTGGTTTGTTTTCCAAAACCTTTCTGGTGCTTTTCAAACCATACTTCAGGTTTAAGGGGATATTTTACCAAAAGAACTATGATCCTGTGTAGAAAGACTAAGAAAAATAATATTTAATTTGAAAAACCACGTGGTGAAACATTTTTCCCCCAAGTTGCCCATTTGAAATTTTGATTTAGGACTGTCTATCAAGTGAAATTAGAAGCTTCTGTCCCATGGCTTGTAAATGCAGCTTTTCTCTTGAGAAATTTTTAAATTCCACCTACCCCAAATGGGAAACACTATTTTTGTTTCTGAAAAGTCTTTCTGTACTAACATTAAAACACGGCATTTATAAAATTATTTGCAGGCTATTTTTATCCGAAGAGCCACTTTTTGCCGTACCCTGGCCTATGATGCGCTTCACCTTTAAAAAGTAAAGACAACATAAAATAACTATTCCAAATAAATGACCAATACTTCTCAGTAATGGAAAATGCATACATCCACTCGTCACTCGTATTAAACCACATTTTTCTGTGAGGGGCACGCAGATAAATGTGCAAGGAACAGAGGGAAAGGAAATGGACAAACTCTGCTCTATGCAAATTAAGAGCAGCAACTGCTGGGCTATATCCCATCCAATCGACCCCACAAACCACGGATGGAACGGAGTTGCTTTGTTTCACCATTTCCCACTCTCCTCATAGACTCTCAAAGCTTATTTCTACAAATACTTTGGTCAAAATGTTATGTCAAAAATAATATGTCACTAACTCCATTGTAGGCTATGCATGGTAATGAAGCAAAATACAGAGATAAGAGCCAGCTATACACCCACGCACTCAGGCACACGCTTGTTTTTCTATTCTTGTGAGGACCTGGCACCTAACCCTGAACCAGAAATCCATGTTCCCGACTCCCTGACCCTAAACTTCCCCTTATCATAACGTATAACTAAACTTAATGGCAATTGCATCTTCCAGACATGGGAACCATTTTTAAAGTTTTTTGTCCCCACAAGTATACATACATGTGAAGCAAACAGTCACAACTCTCTCCAAGATCATGTTTCAGGAAGTCAAACAGCTACTCACTGTAATACAGAATACATTTTTAACAACAATGGGGGTTATCAGGCTTCCAAGTGTTGAATATTTTAAAAAGAAATGTGCTGACAGTTTAAATATTGGAAGAAAAGAAACAGGAAATGTATGTAAGAAAGGTTAATATTAAAAAAAAATCCCTACATAAATTTAAAAAAGATAAGGTCAATGATTAACTAAGGACAGTGCTATACTAGTTAAATGTTAAATAGAAGCACTATAACCAGCAATGCTGTCGAAATGTCTGGTATAAAGAAGTTACTGTTTGCCTTGCTAACCCATAATCTGGAAAGGGCATGGGCTATGTCTGCAGCATAGGCCTATAGCAGGTACTGCAGACCTACTGCTAAAAGAAGCGACTATTGTTTCCTTCCAAGTAAAACAAGTATTGTAAAATGCACATCAAGAATTCTATGAAAATGTGTACATATAATAAGCAATCACTCAGAAATCTCTCTGTCCAATCAATGACACAGCAACTCATGTGCTTATCATGGCAATTTGTATGGCCTGTCACAAATTAGCACTTACTCCATGATCAGAACATTCTAACTTATTCAGTAGTTATTTCTGAATTAAAATCCAACAATATATGCATTCATAGTTTAAATATATTTAAGTATTTTAAGTTGAAAAACGCTTCCATTCCCCTTTAATATTAAAACGTTTTTAAAAACTATACCGAGCAAAATATCAATAGATATGCTACCTATTACAACATAGTGTAAGCCTTTGTATATTTAAAGTAACTGTCCAGTGACAATCTGACTAATATGTATAATCTTAACTCATATCCAAAAAACATTGAGAGAAAAAAAATCCTCAAAAGGTGCATCTCAGATGAGGAGCTAGCCAATCAGCAATCTACTCACATTGATGTTTAATGACCATGTATAGGTTGACATTTTCACACAGAAAAGCTTGACACATTAAAATACCATCTGTTTTTAGACAAAAAACTATTTCACTCATATTTTAAAGAAATAGGTCTACTTCATAGAAGTTTGGAAACACTGGACAGTTACTTTAAGCAAGTTTGGCAGACCTCACAATTTCAGTGAGCTGTGCAATAAATTCAAGAGATCCTTCACAAATACACCTTTAATATAATACCAATTATTTAGATTATTCCTTACCCTGTAAGAAATCTATAGGCCAAAATAAACAAATCCATGATTTGGTTATTTAAAAACCATTACAAAGTTTAGCTATATTTTGCCACAACAATCTTAAATCAATTACAGTTATCGAGGCAGATGAGCATGTGTAGTTTTTAATGGCAGAATCACCTTTAAGTAATATCAAACCAAATATGTAGTTCACTTCAGGTGATTGAGATTTTAAAACAAACATGTGCACACACCCATTAATTCAAAGATTTTAAGCCAGCAGTGGCTAAAGTTGGTAATGGCTCTTTATTTTTACTTATAGATGTCTTTTAGAGTGATGAATAATAAATTGTACACCTTCAATCTGATAGGCGATTAGACTCCATAGCATTTGTTCACCCTTATTTAAAGGTTTGCGTGTGCAGCCTGAAGGCCTCCACAGACTGTACGATTTTAGACGTCTTATGCCACACATTTTCAGTTCCAGACATTTCTACAGAAGGGTAAATAATCTTAGGTTGTAAAGAAGTGTCAGAATTCTTATCTACTTCAGTGCAATAGGGTCTAGTTCTACAGATTATGTACCACTGTAAGCGGTTGTAGGCTCCAACAAAGTTCTGGCAGTGTCAGAAATGTTAAGCCTTTACAGAGTAGTGTGGCTGGGGTTACGAGCTGATCCTGCTTACTGACCAATAGGAATATTGCAACAATAACATGTTGGCTTGCTGGGACCTAATAGCATTGCATCTGCAAGATTGTGTCTGATGAAACTTGTGGAACTTTGGCATAAGCAAGAATGGCTTTACATTCACTAAAGACTAAGAGGGAAATTGCAGAGGCACTTCCAGCCCGTGTTGATGACCCTTTTATTGGATGTGACAGTTGCAAACCATACCAGGAATGACACTCGATTACCTGCGTGGACATAGTTTAGTTCAATACTGTTAATAGTAGTTAGTTCATGGCACTGCTGAATGAGCCTTGCAAGCTAATCACAGAATGTGATGACAGAACTGAAGAAAATCCTACCATTTGGCCAGGTTTATGTAGATATTAATTTGGTCACACATCAGTGTGACAGGCTATAATTGCAAAAGACTGAATCCAACGCAAAGTCTGGGAAGGCCTTTACATATAGCATACTTTGAGAAATACTTAAGTCTTACCCATCCAGACATCTCCACGTAATCGTGTCATTACAGATTTTCAGCCTTTAACAGTAGTCGTAATGCTTCTTTCCCGATCTGTAAATCAAGCAAAGTGGTTACTCTTACCTGCTCCATCTTCTTTATGTTACCACTGCTTGTGAAATACTCACATCCCTTTTCTCTGTAAGGTCTGACAGCTAGTAAGAACTTCCTGGTTATCTGCCATATCTGACTCAACAGGATCTCCAAGTGTCCAGGAACGCTAGTTAGTCTTTCTTGACTAGCATCAGCTGATCTTCAAAAGGTATAGCTAGCTTTGAGAGAGCGATGCTCACTACCGGGCACGACACTGCAAGCTTTTCTCCAAGGATGCGGCTCTCTCGGCGCTGCCTTCTCTTTTCTCTTAAAACATGCTGCCTTGTCCTCTGTGCTGGCGCTGAAGACGTCCTGTCTGAAAAAGTCATATGCAATCTTCCATACTGACCCGCTGAGGCTCAACTGAAGTGGCTTGTAGCTGTAACAATCCAACTAGTGCAATGCTGGCTGGCTAGGCGATGTGTGTGCCTCGATCTAGGACTAGCCAAGACTCCCTTTCCATCCAGTCAGAAAAAAAAAAAGAATATTTCAAGGAAGTTCAGAGAAGACATAACATTCTTCTGTGGATATTGATTTGCTATACTTGATTAGTGATGACAGACATGACAAAAATCCAATCCTTAAATCTCCCTCTGAGCCAATGATGCACTATACTTCAAAATACTTTACTACACAAGTTTATTTAACTTTTTTTTTTTCCACTTGTCAAAATATTTTAACAATCTAGAATTCTGTATACGGCATACAAGTAGTGTAAAACATTTCCTCAAATTGCCTGCACTACTTATAACCACTTGTTACACTAATGGAATTAATGAAATACATACTGTTCTTGAAATACAAAATCATATTACACTTGATACGGAGACTTGCAATCATATTAACTTCAAAGAAAAAGAAAAGGACAGCTACTGCTAATTTCAGGGCCTAAATGCATCTATGCCCTTGACAGAACCACGTTCTTCAAAAACAACAAAAATGAGAAGACCAGAGAAAATCTATCAATCTACAGCAAAATTAATTCAGGACCATTTAAAACTGACTTGAGTTAGAAATTATTCTTTTTCATTTTACTCCTGATTCCACAGGCACAACAATACATAATACACTTCAGATGCACAAAAAGAAAAATTATAAAGTGTAGAACATCTACCAAAAATAAGGGAAGACACGAGCTACACTCTTTGTAGCTTGTGTGTAGTCTTTTTGTTAGGAATAGTCTCCCGTTATGCTGCAGTAACTTTCTGAGTTCTGTTCCTCTAAATGCTTTCAGACGACTGCCTAAAAGTACAGTAACCTGCAGCTTTCCTGACAAATCCTTGCTCATCTCCTCTCCTGCTAAGAACTGAGGCCTGTTGAATGGATACAGGATAAAACAAACAGTTATTCTAGTCTTGCGTGGGCTCACGCTGTACTATACACGTGTCAGGGTATGAACAGTATTTTCAAAGGGAACTCACCCTGGCATCATAGTATCAATATCGCCGAGAGCCATAGCCACCCCCACTTCCACCGCCTGACCCATAACCGCCTGTAATGAGCAATGATTGACAGATGAGCACTGTGCTGTTGGAGCACAAGAAAGCACATCACATCATTCAGCTCAAGGAGACAATGTACTGACCTCCGTAGGGACTGCCAGAGTTTCTGCCCCCAAAGTTGTTTCCCTTCATGGGCCCATAGTTGGACTGCTGTCCTCCGTAGCTCCCAAAGTCATTGTAATTTCCACCTCCACCACCGCCACCACCACCGCCGAAGTTCCCTAAAATAGAAAGGTACTTGCTTTCAGAATTCTATCAGAGATAACATGCAATTATTGTGGGTGCAGATGAAAACAAACAAGTCAACGATATATAGGTTAAAACATGGATTCCTACCTCCGAAATTGCCTCGGTCGTTGTAGTTGTCATACCCACCCCCGAAGCCTCCGCCTCCCTGGTTTCCATATCCAGGACCTCCTCCCCCATACCCGCCACCACGCCCCCCTCCATAGCCAGGTCCCCCGCCGTAGTTCCCACCTGGACAGAAAAAGTTTCAAACAAGGCACCCCTATCAGAAGAGGAACTAAACATGTCAGATTTTAGCAGGCACTTCAAGTCCCCTTACATCTATGAAATGCATCTTCAAGTTCCCTTACATCTATGATTGTCCACTAAAAGTAGAGAAATGCCTACCATCTCCATTGTATCCATCCCCTCCTCCATAGCTGCCTCTTCCTCCACCATAGCCTCCTGTAACGCACAGTGCAGTTATTTTTAAAAGTACAGTGTGATTACAATTTTTACGGTAACCTTACATCTAATGCATAAAGAATCTTACCGCGTCCAAAGTTGCCACCGCCAAAGTTGCCGCCTCGACCCATGAAGTTTCCAGAGCCACCACCCCGATCTAAAAAGATCATGTAAATATTGACAGTGTACTACATCCTGAGACGGCTACACTTAAAAGGTCATTTGTACACATGAAAATGTTATGTTTACTTCTCTGATTGGATGCCTCCATCATTTCCTGTTTCGAAAGTGCTTTTCTGACTTCGCAGTTGTGAGAGTTTATTGTGTGGTATTTTTGAGCTGAAGAGAAAACAAGGAAAACACTTAGCAAAAGGAATGGTTACCAATGTTCAAAATCACCCAATTCATGCTGGAACGCCATACACACCAACAATTTTATCCACAGTGTCATTGTCATCAAAGGAAACAAAGCAGAAGCCCCTCTTCTTCCCAGTTGCACGTTCCTCCATAATGTCAATAGACTCAATCCGCCCATAGCGCTCAAAGTACTCTCTGATGTGGTGCTCCTCCGTGTCCTCCTTGATGCCTCCAACAAAAATCTTCTTCACAGACAGATGGGCACCCGGCCTATTGGAGTCCTGAGACAGAAGTGTCACCGAGCAGTAAGCATGTAGCTGCCACACTTCCACAACAGCGAATGCTCTGGATCATGAAGAAGCATCTCCTTACCTCTCTGGACACAGCCCTTTTGGGTTCAACCACACGCCCATCCACTTTATGAGGGCGAGCAGCCATGCAAGCGTCCACCTCCTCCACACAGGAGTATGTTACAAAGCCGAACCCTCTCGAGCGCTTGTTGTTTGGATCGCGCATCACCTGCCAGAAACCAATGTATTTGATTATATTATTTTAACACGGGTCTCCTAAAAAGGCAGCATAACTGCTAGACATACGAAATTAAATGCAAGGGAAACACATACTTACCACACTATCTGTGAGTTTACCCCATTGTTCAAAATGGAGCCTTAAACTTTCCTCAGTGGTTTCAAAACTCAGGCCCCCAATGAATAGCTTCCTGAGCTGTTCGGGCTCCCTAGCTTCACGTCCCTGATGAAATTATTTAAAACAGAAACGTATGTCACATAACAATGCAACTGTATAGTAGCATATTATCTCAAGGATTATTATTATGGTCACCATTAACAACTGCCACAGTGGCATTTACTCTGGGGTCCACACTAAACATTGTGTTAACATACAATACAAAACATTAATAACACAAACACAGACCAGACGCAGCCGCACCCATAGTACTGTTTTCTTTGTATAAATGTTTGAAGCTGAATAGACATAAGCGATACATTTAAATGACAAAAATGCTCCTTATTATAAACCGTGTGCAGTAGACTAAAGTCCAACTCATGTACTCGTTTTACAAGGCCCACGAGTAGACGAACTGCATTAGACCGCATTGTGTGGCAACCAGACAGTTTTTGTAGTTGCGGTGGCCTCAGAACGCTTACAGGGAAACAAAATAGGCCCATATATGGGTATTGGGAGGTAAACAGACCAGCCCATCAAGGTCTACTGTAGGTTGCTGATAAAAAAAATATATATACCCAAAGCATTTTTTTACGGAGGTAGTTATATCACCTCATTAGCCACGACTCAGGAACTTTCTAGACAAACATCGATTCACCCCATGAAAATGTTGTATTGTACAATTGAAATACTACTATCTGTACCGTTTTACCGAACTGAATGCGTGTAACTATAACGTAGCTCCTATTTCTTACTAGCCGTGTTTAGGCGTAGCTTGCCGTACATTTTAGGCCTCCTGCCGTTGATGTTATACGGATACAAATAATTGTCTCGACATTTCAACACAGCTAAATCGTTAAACAAAACATGCAACTCTGTAACCGTAAAACCCGGTGACTAGCATTATGAAATGTTATAGAAAAATCAAATGTTCAGACAACTATGGTACGTAGCTAACATATTAGCTAGCTAAGTAGCTAACGTCGTTGCCTCCCCCAACATTGCGTTTAGAATGCGCACATTTTATTGTTGCTGTAGCTAACACATTTTCAAATACTTCTTTGCTACACATATACTCAACGCTATGTTATTTGCAAATCAAATATACAGCGATTAATAAATATTCAGTATTTATAACATCATCACCTCCATTTTGCGGCGTATTCTTCTTGGTTCTGAGAAGAAAGGAAGATATTGCACCACGTGATTAGTCCAAAAGGTTCGTCGTTAAACCCGAATAAACTGGTAGCGCAAGATGATTCAGTCAGCTGTTCACTAACTTTATGTACATTCAAAACAAGTATTTATATATATGATTTCTATATACCAAATAAATGTTATTCTAATATATAATGTGCACCGTTAGATAGGTTAATCACTAACCTATCAAAGACCGCGAATCCTACGTGGACACGTCTAGTGCCAATACTGATCGCTTATGTTGTCCAGCTAACAGGGGAAAGGCTATAGGGACACCCCTGACTTGTAAAACGACTAATCAAAATTCAAAAACTAATCTAAAACTGTCTCATATTTTAACCCTAACCTAAGTCGAGTGGTGGCTTCCGGATTGTTGTAGTGGTGTGTTTTATTCAGATATGTGTGTAATTCAGGTCTGTGTGTACATGTGGGGACATGAAAGATGGGTTTGAGATCACTCTGACTCTGTCAAAAATAAAAATAGGTTCAAGATTAGTGGTTTGGGAACAAGGATTTCTAGGTTTCTGGTCCCCACAAGGATAGAGGAAGGAATGTGTATGTGTGTGATCTATGTGTATGTGTACATGTCTGAAAAATATCTGAAAAATAGGTCCTCACAAGTTTTTGGGGCAGGTCCCCAGTAGGAAAAATATGATTTTTGGCTTCATGATTGGGGTTACTTTTAGGGCTAGGTTAAATTTTGGGATAAAATGTAGATTATATGTTAGGGTTAGGGCTAGAATTAAGGTTTGAATGATAATTATGGGGTCATGGAGATTATAAAAAGAAGCACCTACCATTTTAATATAGCCAAGAGATAATGACTAACAAACTATATCCTTCTGGATAACGAAGTTTGACGTGACTCCAAGTGGATCATCAGGAAGGATCAGCCAATTAAGTTGAAAGTCAGATTTAGTTGGCTAGGTCATCAAGAAGGATGAAGTTAAAGGTCCCACACTCTTGACTACATTGAAAATGGCGGATGACTTGAATTGCAGTGTCAAATACTAAACTGCCTTTAGACCACTAGAGGCCTCTAACCTTCTCTATGGTTGCTGACTTGCTGCAGAGTAAAATCGAGTAAAACAAGGAAATTGTCTGCCATCTACTGGACACTGAGGGCGCTGTGCCTCTGCAGAAATGTAAGCTTGATATGTAAACTAGCTGCCTATTTGTAGGAACCTTTCATTTTTGCTTCTGATTTGTAATATGACGTTTTTGTTTACATTATCAAATTAAATATATATATATATATATCATAATTATAATGTGTTATTATATAATTAACAAATTAATATAGCCTACACAGTTTAATACATACTCAGATTTATAATGTAACAGTTATTGTCTCACTGTTGACCTTAAACAACAGTGCAAGTTGATTATACATTGAAAATGTTGATTCTCAATAACAATTAGAGCTGGACAAATATTCATGAATGTAAGACTGTTTTATGGCATTAGATCATGTCTGTCATTACCATTATAGGGTGTCTGAAAAAATATAGTCCCCATAAAAATAGCAATATTTCAATGTCATTACCTATAACTTCTTGCCAATTAACCGCTGTAGCAGGGTGTCTTTGTTTTGGTTGTTTCAGTAATGTTATATTATGGGTGGGTATACCTTTGAGTATAAGACCATTTACAAAATCCCAACCATTACAGGACTACCACAAGAATTTCACATGATCTTATGGCTAATTCATGTGATAGGTGACAAAGTCGAACTGCACATTTCAAAACGTAATAAGGTCAAGTGATATTCTATGTTTTTATGTATTACATTAACATAACATTTACTAACGCACAGTTTGAACTTGAGGTAAACAAGGATACTAAAGCCATCAAAATAGGTCAATAACCATAAATGAAGTACATCCTGTGTTCCACCCTTCACTCTGACTCTGTCAATTACACAGCCCCTATGTTTGTTCCAGCACATTTATTTCTTAATTAAACTGATAATGAGATTGAGGTCTGGTAACATTATTTCTGCTTCAGAGATCGCCCTTAATTAAGGAACACCGGTAGCTGTATGTGGCCAGGGCTTCTGGCCTCTGGGTGTAGGACCTGTCAAACACTCTGAATGCTACAGCAACAATGGATACTTTATTGAGACACTGCATCTCAATGATTCTATTGTTGTATTCAAATATCATTGAAATTAGCAACCGGATCCTTGTTGATTTTGAGAAAGCTGTGACTTTGGCATTGAGTACAATGTTTTACGTGGGTTACAGTATTCATTTTTCAGTAGTGCTTGGTAAGAGGGAAAACATTCATACCTGATAAAATGTTCAGCAGGGGGAACAGCTCAGCAGCAGTAGAGGATGTCTTGATGTTCCTGTACAAGCCCATGCCAACCACTGATGTGAGCACCAGAAGCATTTGTCCAAAAAACAAGCTCTCAAAAACTAGGTCAATCTTACACTGGTCCAAATGAAAGTGGAAGTACTCCCAACAAGCATTTACAGGCCTTGGACCACAGTTTGACTGAACCATTTAATCCTTTAATTAAATAGACACATGTTGAACACAAGCTAATCCCTATCTTTTCAATTTGAGATTGTTGTATAATGACAAAATCTGCACCTCTGCTTTGCACAAATAATTAAATAAACTATGTTTGTATTATTAAAGCCAAAGTTGTGACCGCTCGTGTGAAGAGGGCTTGGTGTTGAGGAAGGTTAGCTGAACCCAACTGAGCCAAGAAACACGTGTGCTGCAGTATCAGCTCTTCACAGATCGAGTTTGATTGATGCTCTGTGTACTTCTCCTTGCCTCAACCCCTGGACAGAATGTTGGTTTGGTTGTTGATCACACCCCCTACTCTGTGAACAATGGTGACAGCCCCCCGACACTGAGATATATCACACACAAGTCACCTATCCCACACATTATTGCCAGTTTTAGGTGGAAACATTTTCTCTTTCAAACTGGGGTTCGATGTAACCTTACATGCATGAGGTGTTTTTGTTTTCTTTTATCTTGCTTCATGACATCAAGGGTAATTAGCATTGTGTGTCACTAATAGTACTAATATATAATATTGTATTATTCTTATTAACCTCTCAGAGGAAATACAATATTACACAAATGGGAGGTTAATGCAATACAATGTACAGATTATGAAAAGCCATGTCTGTCAAAACCATACATTAAAAATATTTCAACTAATTGCCTCAAAGCCTGCAGATAAATATCAAAAATGTAATTAATTTTTAAAAAATTAATTAAATGACACAGTTACCTTGTCCAATCCTACCCTTTCAAAGACAGCACTTAAAACAATAATTAATATAGGCTTCATAACCTCTTTCAACACTCAAATTATGTTCTGCCATATATCTGTGTTAACAGAAGCCCCTGTCAGCAAAAGCTTCCTATCCAGCAAATATTAATGGAGGTGGAGCTACTTGTTGCAGAAATCTTTAGGTTAGTCTGGTCAGTTTGCACGGTTGAGATGAAGCATCTATGGCCCACAAATGTATTGTCATGTTTGGGGTTTTCTTCCCAAAAGAGATAAACACTGGCCTGGAAGACTTGGTATAAATAGAAAAAAATATGACTTATATTTTATTTTTAAGTAGGTAATAACCTTGTCAGTAAATTATACCGCCATGACCCTGATTGGTATTGAACCAATAGATGGCGCTACTTGCCAATTTGCAATTTGATTGTAAATTATTTTATGGCAGCTTTTTTGGCAATACATTATTACATGACTTAAACATCATTTAAACTTGTGAACCAATTTGCTCCAGTATTACTTGCTGTATAGTTTTGACGGTGCACAAAGAAACAGTCTCAGGGTTATTTTCAGAGTGGTTCTTTATAATCACATACTCAACATCAAAACACAGTTCAGGAATCCTCTAGATGGGGCTCTTGCCCATGAAAATACAAGATGTGGCTGGAGTGTTATCAGTGTTAATGCAACACTGAATACATACCATTAAAGAGTTGTCTGCCAACATAAATACAAAATGGATGAATTAAAGCATCCCATACGATTTTCAGAAATTCTTTGAAATATCTGTGGTGGTATAGTCATAAACTTGTCAGATGCCAAGGAAGACACATTCCTCTTTGGAAACATGATTTAAAGCAGTCCATAAATTTGTTAACAAAATCTCTATTTACTTTGTAAATTAAAAACATTGCTCCTTATTTTTTTGGGTGAAGATAAGAATTTATTGTGATTTAATGACTTTAATAATGGAACTGTCACAGACTGCAGCTTTCACTCCAAAAAATATTCCTGGTAGTTTAATTATTCGTCCATTTGGTATTAAATTCACTGACATTGTTTTTAACGAACGTTGTCAAACAGGATTGACTAGACCAATTTACTCAACGTATTCCAGTATTCAGCTCACTATCTGGATGGGAACTGCCAACACACCCATCACCTGTATGTCCGTCGCAGGAGAAGCAGAGGGCGAGCATTGACCTTGTCCTGGGATAAAGCAACGGTGGTTCCGTGAGGGAAGCCAGCCATAAAGCACCGCCAACCTGGCTCTGGGATGACGGACATACGCAAGTGGAAACTGTGAGGAAATGGAGAATCAGAGTGGGGAGTCAATTTAGTCACCGTCTACCACCCGTTCACTTGTGAGTACAAAGCAGAGCCCGCACATCAGTGTTGACCAGAATATCTCTCCCAGGAATTTAGGAAAAGAACAATTCCTAACATCTGTTTCCTGTCCTATTGCATGAAGGAAATGGGTGTAAATCACACCAAAATAAAAATAGAATCAGTGGTTCAACTACAATTTCTTGGGAGCTAAAGGTTGCAATTGTGACTTTGCTTTTGTGGGCCTATGTGTGTTAATGTGAGTATCTTTGTGTGTGTGTATGGGGGGGGCTGTGCGTGTGTATACACGTGCTGGATGTTAGGTGAAAATGCGTGAGACCTGCCCTAAAACTTAGGCTTACCTGACTGAAAGGTACAGATGAGACAAACCGTTTAAGGTTCAGACAGGAAACACCACATACTCATTAATGGATTTACTAGAACAAGGTTACAAAACATGCAATACATTAGTGTAAGGCTCTGATCCTTTTGGATAGCTCACTCATTGCCAGAACATGTATAACGATAAGATTATAATGAGATAGTAGTAATAGCAAGGTTCCCCCGCAGAAGGAATGTGACAGGTGACACATGCAAACAGGTGAAGCTGGATGAGAAGTGGAAAGCAGACAGAAATAGAAGCGTACCAAGTTTTCACTCACAAACAGTTTGCGCTCAACAGCCATAATAGAAATGTGTGCAAAATCTTGTTGAATGAATAGATCTCCGTATTAATTTAGGGATTCATCTAATCAATTTTTGCTGATGCAGCATTGGTTTTCCGGCTGGACCTGCTGAAAAAAAATGACAACAAGCCTTTTCAATCTTCAGACTATTATGACTTAGTCCAGCTTCAGTAGCCCAAGGCTAAAATACATTTCCCAAAATGTGCATTCATATTTGTTGACTGACTCCCATAAATCATCAATAAAATGCCTTTGGAAGTTTACGGAAAGTCAGATTACTGTACATAATTTTTTCAAGAGGCACATAAACAGCTCAGCGTGATCTCTTCTCAAGGCCAGACAATAAAGACGGGGCTCTTGTCAATGGTTCTACTAGAGCCATTGGGCTCCGTATGCACATTCCATGTTTATAGCTACATAAAGTCTTCAGCAAAAGGGAATTGTACTTTTGGGCGATCAGTTTGGTCTCCTGCTATGACAACAAAGACTTCCACACTGTGTCTGTATTTTGTTAAATATCCTTCAACACAGAATATGTCCAATTCACTGCTCCTTTCACCCTTGGCCTCACTTCAACACTGTATGTTTGTGAGGAATCGTTAAGACACTCTCATTGCTTTATGTGTCCTATTTGAATATGGATCCTTGGAGCAATTTAGCGCAAACGTCCTCATACGCTTGGTCTGACAAAAAATAGCACTGGTGGGGTGTCCCTCAAACACCAAATCAATTGGCTCGATTTGATTTGCAGTATCGAATGATTTGTGCAGACTAATACATGGTCTTCGCCATATTGTGTATTGATACAGTTAAGATGGCAGTGTTGAAACCTTCTTAATGAGCTCCAGGTCAAGGCTGCACTCAAAACCATTTTTTTCTCCTTTCTAAGTACGGACAGACACCAGCAGGAGTTGTCTCCTCTACTCTCTGGGAGTAATAAAGCTGTTTGGCTTGTTTACTCTCCTCGGCTCTCACTCCCGGTGTCATCGACACAACATGATAACTCTTCCTGGGTGAATCCAGCCAGGGTTGGGGTCAATTCCATTTTCCAGTCCATTCAGGAAGTGCACTGGAATCCCAATTCTCTTCAGTGCATGTCAGTGTTACGATGTGGACTTGGAATTTGGTTTATTTTTTAGTTAGTTTGAAATGGAATTAAAATGTTATTGACCTCACCCCTGAATCCAGCTGTATCAAAAATTAGAAGGGGCCACAGTCAATATCACCTTAATCCGGCCAAGAAGGTGGCTGAACATGACCTTGATTGTTAGTCTCAATGAGAAATAGAGGGTGGTGAAGTGATTACATTAGGAAACATTGGAATGGATTGGGCTATTGATGGAAGACAGGAGAAGCAGAGAGGGTGTTGTAATAAAACCTTATTTACAGCACCTCAGTGGAGCAGCAACAAAGGAGAGGACTGCGCCACTGCCCAGTATCTCTGTGCCTCTAATTGACTTCTTGCTGCAAGAGAAACATAGACTCTGACATCTGACCGACTGCTATACTCAGAAAAGTCATGATAACCACAGCTTATTCTCTTACAACACCATCAAAGTGGTCGTGTTAAAATCTGTATTGAAAATATACTTGTCTTTTAAAAATTAAGATGAAATGCAAAGGTAATTACAATGCACTTCTGAGGTAGTTTTCAATATACAAATGATGCGGCCTGCCATAACATATTGAGGCATCTTTAAGGCTGTCGTGTGTGTGGTCCACTCCGTGCATTTCCCTTCTTCCTGGGCGAGAGACAGGGGCGGGAGGTGAGGGAAATCCACAATCCCTTTCCTAACTCCTATGTACAGACAACAAACGAGCACAAAAATGCTGCCTTCACAGTTTCTGCCTGGCGACGTTGAGCTCCCGGACGCCGTGAGACAAAGGGATGGAGGAATGATGAAGTCCCGAGGAGTGGAGGGCAGGTGTTTCCTGTGTCTCCAGGGGCATGGGGGGGGGGCTACACCTGCTCAGCGCCGGCATGGGGTGATGGATCGATGAAGCATGACCTGACTCAGCACCTCAACAGCTCTACCTGGGATTCGAGTGTAAAGGACCTGATTGAAACTCACTATCACCACATATACAATAACACGCATCTATCTTGGAGGGCCTCCTCTTCCCTCCCCGTGCTCCAGCATCACTGTTGACGGCCAGAAGAAAGAGACAATTTATTTGGAGGAAGAGCAACGGTGGAATATCTACGGACATAACTTCTGTTCCGATGGCACAGTTTGGATCAAATAAACGCTCTCTACATTAGAACAGGTGAGCTGAATGAGGACCAAGGCATCTGGAAGAAGAAAACTACATTCACTGAAATGTCCATTTTGTTTTAATGACTTCTTTTTTTGGAACAGAGGTCAAAACAAACCAGCTCATCTGGCTATCACAAATGAGTCTCACGCACACACAAAATCACATGCATTGTTGAGTTGCGTTACAGACATACCTCTGTCATTTGTGTATGGTTGTGTATGGCTTCTGTTTGTTGAAATAACAACATGGCCTGGCTCTGATCTACATTTTCCATGGCTTCTCTGCAAGAACATCACATGACTATTGTAGCCCAATAGCCAATGCTAACTTTGCATATCTGCCAAAGTCAACATTACAGACCTTTCTCCAGATATTGACATGATTAAAAAAGAACAGGATTATGGTGAACTATTATATCCAGGTATTTTAATCTTGATTTACATCTGTTATGAGTACACCCGTTTTATTTAGCTAACATCAACTGATGGTGATAAATCTCTGTGTTACATAATTATCAAGGGCATAATACATTCAAATTCAAACTGATCAGTTGCACGGACATCAAAGTCCTCCAATAGGGGAGTAAATATTCACCTGTTAATGATCAAAATGTATTTTCCTAATGTCTGATGACTTGTGCAGAGACCTTTCCTTGGATGGAGAAATCAGCCAAATGTTTCGTCGTTTGGATCTGTCCCTTAAGAATATGCCTGTATTTTCACTTAAAAGGGATAAATGCAGCTTACTTTTGGAAAACGGCGGCACAATCTCAAGCAAATATTGCATCGGAACTACTTTCAGGTTTAATGCTATATATCCATTTACAAACAATATGTTCACCAAGGTATGTTTTTTGACATCACATCTTCAGCAATTCATATGTATTCATGGTGTTCTAGCTCAAAATGACAATAATGGCCATAAATATGGTTGTTTTTTTTGGCAGCGCATAATTTATACCTGTCGCTGGGAATACATTTTTAGTAAATGGTTCATCTAAAATGTACTCTTCAAATACTGCAATACTTCAAAATGTCCTAGGAGGGAGCCATGAGCATGAATTCAACGCAGACATAACATCTCTCTCCCCATACCTTTTTCTCTCTATTTCTCTCTCTCTGAGTCACTCTCTTTCTCGATTCCTTTCCCTCCCCTCTGTCTCTCTCTCTCTCTCTCACCCTCTCTCTTTCTCATTGCCTCTCTTTCAGGCGAAGGCAAAACCCTGACAATACATGCAAAGTACACCGATAAAAGAAATTGTCCGTTCACATAAAGAAAAAGTCAAGTTTTTGTTGATTATGCATGAAGATTCACATTGTGTGGTTTGATGTTCCTTTCAATACAGTATTAATAGTGATCCACATACCATCCACAGTAAGTAGGTCTGTCGCATATAATAAGGAAGTCAGTGGAAAAGCAATCAAATAAAAGTTATATTGTATTGTTTGGTGTTGGTAGCACACAACACAGCAATAAATCTCTTCTTGCAATAATTGTTTATAGTTAGAATTAACTTAACATGCAGTCTTCCGCAGCTAATAAATTATAGTCTCTCTCTCATTAGCATTTCAATTGATTTACCCTAATTCCACCACACAGCAAATGTTCGCCAACTTATGCAAACACATACACACACACACATATATATATATATATCACATATACAGCTCTGGAAAAAATTAAGAGACCACTGCAGATTGAACGCTTCTATTCCTCACTCAAAACTTTCCTTTTCAACTTTTTTGGAAAGGAAAGGAAAAGGTGCAGTCGTCTCTTAATTTTTTCCAGAGCTATATATGTAAGCCTATAAACACCAAACACACAAAGGACCATGTTATTCATTATTGTAAAACACATTTCAAAGGAGCATCTTTTCACTTAGTGCTCCGACAGTGTATGTTTCTGGCTACGGTTCTGTTTAGGCAGCACTGTTCTCTTATCTTGTCCTGCTCGTCTTATCTGGTCAGTGTACAGCAGCAGGTCTGTAACGAGCGCCAAGCCCACACCTCAGCCCATGTGTACTGTCCCGAAATCGGTCCCACACAACCGTATACACGGGACTGCTTAAATGCTCAAACATGTCTGCCTGGCGTCCCTACACACACACACACACACACATGCTGGGTGGCTTGGCCAATTTTGGGTTGCAAGGTTGGTGTGTGATGACAGATTTAAAGGATGTTGCAGACTCTACTGGTCAGAAGCTGGCCTATGGCGGATATGTGTGACACGTACCATTCAGCGGTGGCGCGGAGTGATGACATCCTCCGTTTAATGAGCAGAGTTAACGTCCCCCACGTTACCGCCAGCCGCCTGCTCGGCCTACCACACAGGGGGCTGTAAATCTGCCTGCTGTCCATGCTGTCTGCCCCGCTAATACAGGAAGTATTATCTAATGACTCGAACGCCCAGGACAAATTTGATATTGAGTTGGTACCACCCACACACCGGCTTATATGGTTTAGAGGCAAACAAACTGAAAGAACTGGAAGATGCTCATCAGTCTTTGGCCGTCTCACGTAATTTGGGAGCGTGATGAGTTTAAAGTTAGTGGTTGAACAGAGGAGAGCGAGGAGACACCGGGAGACGAACCCCAGACATGCCCTTGTTTTGCCTTGCCCTCCCTGGCCTTACTCGACCACATTCCTGGGACAGATTGGGGCTCTTAAAGGGCTCTGTGTTCGTGGCCCTTCTCCAGCCTGCCCTCAGCTCTGATTTGTGGAGTGCTGGAGTCAAAGGGAACTACTTTGTAGATGATGTGCTGTGCTTACATGTTTCTCTGCAATACGTGCAGCAAAGGTCACTCCGTGACACAATCTGGACTATCTCATATTGACGAACACAGTGTTCTGTTGATGCTCGCACGCACCCCGCACACACACATACACAAACTGTGCACACGAGCAAAAAGTCGCCCCTAAATCCCATTCCTCAGATCTCCTTAACGAAAGGACCCGTTTCCAGACAGAACAATAAAAGGCAGCTGGTCCGGTGTGAAGCCCTGGCCACTCCCTTTGTAGATGCAGGATCTGGTATTTGTTTGCAGTGGTAATGTGATTGTGTTTTACAGCTTAGCTCAAATGAACAGAGGGTAATTGCTGACTAGTCTTTTAACCTTTTGAATCCTGCTGCAGCAGGGGGCCGATGTGGAGATGGAGGAGATAATACTGCACCTCACCTCGGGTTCGGGAAGGAAAGATGCTGACTGGTTTCATCCTGAGGCTTATACAATGAAACCCGGCAAATTTCAGATCCGCTATTACAATAAAGGTGAAACCCTGGCAATTACCAGGGGAATCAATGCTGTCCGGTAACAGTGAAAACTATTCTTTCCCATACTTTTCCCATACTCTATTTTTCTTGTTGGACCGAAACTCTATTACTCAGTGATACAAATGTTAGTGACCGATTAGAATTCAATATTTACTGCATACAAGTTTTATTTATACTGCTGTTATGCTGTATTTCCATAGGCCTTAAAATGTAAGCACAGATGCTTTGACAGTTTTTATTACTATCAAATATCCAATGAGTGTCATTATTGCTCACTGAGATGTGTGTCCATAAAACAGTCATACACAAAGGTATGTTTAATAGCTCCCGGCCATTTCTCAAAGCATGACAACCACAATATGGAGGAGAAAACTCCAAAGGGGTTTAGGTCTGAGCCTAATTAGATCCTGTGGAGCGAAATCAAATCAATCTAAATGAGAGGAGAAAGCCAAACCCATGACTGTTCTCTTGTCCGTACTCTCTTTCTCTCTCTCTTTCAATCTCTCTCCCTCTCTTTCCCTCTCTCCGGCTCCTGATTGCTATCTCAACTGGACCGTGTGGTGTGTTTGAAGGTTGGGGCATGGCAGCTTTCTCCCTCCCTCCCTCCCCCCACCATCTTCCTCAGCAGTCAAAGGAAGGAGTGAGAGGATGGAGAGTCGCCCCTACCTCAACCCCCAGCTCTCACAGCTTAACCTTGACGAGTCAATATGAAACAGGTGCAATTTGCTTATCTCCTCCTGACATTACCACTGTTCTCAGTGCTGCCGAGGCATGGGGCCTGTTCAATTAGCATAGCTTACAAACACATCACTCTCTGCGAGGGGCTGGCCCGGCCCATATCTGCATGTACACACATGCCACACTGCTCACTATCGATACCCTACAGCTGAGAACACATGATGTATGTACAGACGGGTGACAAATTAAAGGAAAAATCAACATAGTGTCTCGGTAAGGTGTTGGGCCAGAACAGCTTAAATGTGCCTTAGCACAGACTCCACGAACTCTACTGGAGGGATGGAACACCATTCTTCCAAAATATATCCCCTCATTTGGTGTTGTGATGATGGTGGTGGAGAGCGCTGTCTGACATGTCTGTCCAAAATCTCCAGTGTGTGTTCAGTTGGGTTGAGACCTGGTGACTGCGAAAGCTGTAGCATATGATTCACATAACTTTCCTGCTCATCAAATCATTCAGTGATCTCTGGTACCCTGTGGATGGGGGCATTGTCATCCTGGAAGAGACCAAATAATGAATCCTCTTTTAAATTCACTTTTAAGATCCTTCCCTCTTGCCATCTTGATCCAAAATCACGTTCACCTAAGCCTGCTTAGCATTTTTATACAAGCCACAGAGCATGATAGGATGTTAATTGCTTAATTGCATGTGTCATGTTCCTCCACTTATTTCAGACATTTGTTGTTCTCTGCCTTTTTTACATACAGCCAAGGCCATTGCCAGGTATCCTGGGCCCCCTGAAAAGATATATGCCTGGGCCCCCTCACTTATAGACAACACTGACTAACATTCCTAACAGTGGGCCCTGCCACGCCATGGGCCCCGGGAATAATATCCACATTTACCTGCATTAGCTACGGCCCTGCAAACAGTACATACAAAATGCAATGATGAATTAAAGATTTGACAGAGCCATATCCTCCAATGTTTTGAAATAAAAAACTCTCTGCATATGACCCTGTCATTAAATCCACATTCTACCGCTAGTATGGTTGCTTCATGTGCTGAAAGACCTGTGTGTTTTGGGGAGTGGGTATAAATAATCCCCCAGAATCTGACAGATGGTCCTGCCTACTGAGTGGCAGTGAGCTTCATTATCTCCAACCGCAGGTGGGGTATCTACGGGCAGGGTATCTTCAGACGGGGTATCTTCAGGCTGAGTATCTACAGGCGGGGTATCTACGGGCAGGGTATCTTCAGGTGGAGTATCTTCAGGCTGAGTATCTGCAGGCAGGGTATCTACGCGCAGGGTATCTTCAGGCGGAGTATCTGCAGGCAGGGTATCTTCAGGCTGAGTATCTGCAGGCCGGATATCTTCAGGCAGGGTATCTTCAGGCGGGGTATCTGCAGGCGGGGTATCTGCAGGCGGGGTATCTTCAGGCGGGGTATCTTCAGGCGGGGTATCTGCAGGCGGGGTATCTGCAGGCGGGGTATCTTCAGGCGGGGTATCTTCAGGCGGGGTATCTTCAGGCGGGGTATCTTCAGGCAGGGTATCTGCAGGCAGGGTGGTGCCAGACCAGGTTCATTAGTCACTGGGCCCAGGGCACCTCTCCCTCTTCCCAACACAGAAGGTGGCGTAATTGATACCCATCAGCCCTGGCTGTAATCCCCTTGGTGGGCGGCAGTAGGGAGGCAGACAAGACGTGGGCAGGGGTGGGATGCCTCGCCTCTTGTTTGGTTAAGAAGGTGGCAAACGGGGGCTAGGTCTCTGGCTGTCCCTGCACCATCACTTCACTTGAAGGTGAGATGATTTAGGGGCTGGGGAGAAAGTTAATTTCTCTTGATCATTGTGTGCAACCTGGAGCCTTAATGGCGGGCGTAATTAATTCTGCTGATGTTAATCACCAGGGCCGGTCCCTGCAATTATCAGCCCTGTGCAGATGGGGCGCGGCACAGACATGAAAAATTAGGAAAATGAATCTGTAATGGGGTGGCAGATCTAATCTGCGTCAGAGAAAACAAAGTTAGGAAGAGCAAGGAGCCAGGATTCCAGGTGAAAGCCGGTGCCGCGACAAGCCCGCGTGACAGAGCTGAAAAATGTTGCTGTGTCCGAAGTGTTTGGTAATTACTGGGCCATTGAATAGTTCTATTGTTAATTCATCACTGTAACAGAGGTGAGTTGAAACATCTCCACGCCGGGCTATCGGATGGAGAGGAATCTGGTGGGCGTCACGTGCTGCTTCTGGAGTCAACCAAAGGTTAATCAGGTTCCACTCTTGGTTGTGTGGGCTTTGCAATCAACTCCCATTCACTTTTGCAGGGGGCAAAAATTGAGTAACTGTTAACTGAGAATGTATTACTGATTTGGATTCGTACGTGCACACACATTTGTGCGCAATTACATGTGCATGAGAGCACACACATACACACACACACACACACACACACACACACACATATACACGCACACGATTGGTTCAATCATGCTCTTACTGATGGAAGAATTACTAAAGCATTAGTGGTCAAAGGACAGATACTCCCAGAGGACGTTTCCTCTGCCAACGTCAAACAAAATTAAGCAAAATACAACTGATTAATTGAAACGGCAGAGGAGCCATTTTTCAAGCTCTCTCTTAGCTCTGGCAGTTGTCGTCATTGCTATTGGTCAGCTTAATTAGTCTTCTACCTATTTTGTCTTCAATATGCTGTTTTATAGGTTCTTGAGAAATGTAGGAGGTTCATACAAATCATTATTCATAATCATTGTTCTAAGCAGTGTGGAAAACTTAACAATACACTAAGCTGTTTGCCAACTATGATTTAGTTAAAGTGTATTATTAATGACTTTGGTAATCACTTCTGGTACATTTTCTCTGTACACACTCAAACTGTATACAGAACTCAACAGAGAAAAAACTCTGAATAACATCAGCCGAATGTTAGATGAAAAACTTGTCGCAAGAAGACAGATTTTAGGGCTAAATCCTTTCTAACATAAGTTTCTAACCTTATGCTGTGAAAAAGCATAAGGTCATACATCTGATATTATTTCAACAAGCCACGGTTTTGTATGCCACAGCTCCAAAGATGGATTTAAATATTTTTCAATGGGACAATTATACTTTTTAATCTCACCTTAAAGTTGCTATGTAGTCTATTATTATTCTTTTTATATCATTACTTTGTGTCCAGTAAATCACTGTGTTTATTTTATTGAATATAACTTAAATGAGATATATTTAATCTAATTCATTTCACTGAGCTTCTTCTTG
>JACXGI010000001.1:66518-125452 GCA_016801175.1 Esox masquinongy
AGCCCACCCCCTTCCCCAAATGACGGTCTAGAGCCCACCCCCTTCCCCAGATGACGGTCTATTATAATCAAATCTGCACTGTATGTGTCATCATGCAGTGGGTAAAAAGTGCCATCGCACCCAAATAGGCTGAATTACAGTTGTTGTGTTTTTTCAAGCTCTTACACAAAATGGGGATTAATGTATATTTCAAATGTTTGAGTGTTATTTCAGCTGCATAGTCTGGACATATCATAAAAAATTACATAAACACGTTTGTGACTGTGCTCAGCCTTTAAATGAATACACTACAAGAGATGGTTATCTATATATTTCCTCTTCAGATGTAGATCTTTGATGTAATTAAGATAAATCCAACCTTCTCTATTTTGTAACAATAAAGCAGCTATCAACAGAAACCTATTGATCGTATAACCACTAAACTCAAGTTATTCCAATAATAATCGATGGTCAAAAGCATATTTTCCAATAATTACTCACAAGGGGCACAAGCAATTCTTAAGGTGAACGTCAACAAAAATAATGAATGGGCTGGCTGGTAGTGCTCATTGTTCTCTAGCTGACCCTGGTAAATAGTGTCACAGCAGCAGTGACCAGGTGTTTATAAAGGGCAGGACAGACAGACAGAACCCCAGCACAGGGAAGAACAACCCATCAGGAGAGCCCTTGTTGTTTTGTATTACGTTGGTAATACCCATACAAGCCAAAGGTAATACACATACAATACATGGATATGCTAATGATGATCCACGACTGCATCAATACGAGTTCATCATCACTGAATGATAATTGCATTGCTGATGCAAATCTGGCTAACAGAGAACGTGTTCCTGTCCTTGAGGTTAATTTTCCCTGAAATGAGGTTTCCCTCCACATCCTATTTCCAGCCCTTTGCCTCTCCTAGCATCTCTTTTACAAAGCAAGGTGATGGAGATTAGCAGATTCATAATTCCAGGAGATTATATGCTAATGCACTTGCCTGTTTGTCAGAGAAAATTGCGTTGTGGTTATTAGTGTGACACCAAATGCTCCTCAGCCAAACATCCTCACTGGCTCCCTGTTGCCCTCTCACTATTTGCATTTTTATTACATCCAGGACGTAAAAGAAAAGTGAAAAAACAGCGCAGAGCACCCAGCGTCTCCAACTTGAGAGATTTAATTGAATATATTCAAATGTGATTCATTTAACAATTACGCTCTCATCCTACAGCCACATATGCGATTGTTTTGACTGGATTGGGTTTTTGTGCCCTCCCCTCGGCCTCCGTGCACTCCTACTCACTCTAAATTAAAATATCGGGCAGGCCTTTGTTGGAGACACTGTGGAGGAATCAATAGGTTCATTAATTACTGCAATTCATTACCCAAATAAACATGCGACTCAACTTTTTGCTGGATACACATTTGGGGGACGTGCAAGCATTTGGCCAGAGTGAAAGCCTGGCCCAGGGATCCCTATTGCATTAATCTGCAGATCAAACTGCGTTGAGTGCAAGGGATCCTCCAGGGAACGTCGCCAGGGATCAATCCCCACACTCAGGCATTGAGTTATGGCCGCCGAATACAAAAGCAGTCATGTGACATGGCAGCCGCTGAGAGCTGCAGTGCTCTCTCTCTCTCAGTCTCCCCTTTTCTCTATCTGTCTCCCTCCCATTCCCTCTGCTGCTGGTCTTGGCCCACAATGTGCTGGGGCTGGCTGGCTGGCTTCTGCTCCCATGTCCGTCCCCGAGCTGCCCTCTGGGTCTTTGGGATCCAAGGCCATGGATGTTCCCCTGAAAGCGCCTAGCAGAGGACAACGCTAAAGGACATCCGTCTCCCTGGCTGTCATGTCAACCGGGTGCGCCTCTTTGTGAAATATATCTCCAACGGTGACCATAATAAAACATGATAATGATGGATCACACCAATAAATTACTGTTGAGTGGATTGCCGTGTCGGATATGTGTGTGTGTGAGCCACGCTGTGTGGTGTCCCTGCACTCCCAGGACGCACATGACACTGCCTGTGTATGGTTAACTCATAGACAAACACACCTCCTCCCAGGGCAAGCACACACACACCAAGCGCACTCTTCAGTTCCGCTGGACAAAGAAATTGGATTGAATAATTGAAGCGTAAGTTTGACTAAATCCATTTTAATGAAGGATTGAAATTCTGTTGCTGTTTTGCTTGTATAGCCTTTCTATGATCTCACTGTCCAAAGGAGCAAACAGCAGTACTGCACATTTTTTGACTGAACTTATCGAGACATACCCATTTTTTTTTAATGAATGCCTACCTTTCAAGTATGTCTGTCTTTATGTGTGTGGTCAAGGTCTGGTTGGGATCAGATGACCTTGTCAAATCAGTTCTGACAAATTTTGAAAACTTAAAATTGGGTAAAGTGTTAGAATGGTGGTTACTTTTATGTTTAGGCATTATAAATTGGGATTAGGGTTAGGTGTTAGGGCTAGGTTAAGTTAAAGGTAAGGCTAGTGTTAGGGTTTTAACCCATCTGAAGTTAGGGTTAGGATTTAGTTAAGGTTAGGGATATGGAACATGGATTTCTGGGTTTGATATATGAGTAAATGTGAGACAACAACTTCATGTATTCTGATATTGTTTGTCATAGGGATGAGAATGGGAAGGAAGGATTAAAGAATCAATGTAATAACCATTCCCTGAATGTCTGAATGAGGTACGACACTATGGGGTATTGCGTCAACGCCTGATCATACTCTGCAGTCACACCTTTCAAGGCCATCGAAAGCCTCGCCTTCCAGGTAATACAAACGCGGCTCTACCCTTTAGTGGAGCCTAGATGGCTTGGGGCCAACGGGTTGTTGTACATCAGTCCTTCCTCCAGGGAACATTTATTACAGTCATAACTTTATATGCCATGCCTACGGTAGCCTACCTGAGAGAAACCATCTTACTCTAGGGTCTGCAGTCCCTTTAGGCCGATATGCAAAAGCCAAGCTCCATAATCACCCTCTTCTCTCCCAGCTTACACAATACTGGACAGTATAAGACTGGGAGCCGTGACATCAAGGCAATAAAACCTCTCAAATGTGTTGGGTGATGCTATACTCGCCACCGCACAAATATCCACCATATTCAAACCTTTAAGTTTAGACAGCGCAATGCCCAAAAATAGTTTCGGTGAAGCAGACAAAGACCTGGTCACCAAACTGGAACCCTTGAATCAGACCATTTACAGTACATGCATCATACACACAGAGGGCTTGTAGCCTCAGTTGCTCCTAAGATGCAAACAGAGGAAAAAGCTTGAAGGAAATAATCATGAATAGTACAGTATGTATGACACCCTCATGATTAGTCCATTAAGTGGGACATAGTCATAAAAGCTGTGTTTGGGTATAATGTAACTTTGGTATTGCCGACAGCATATTAATAACGGGAGGAGTGCACCGACAACACAAGGAGATCACCAACACTTTTGGACAAGGATCCTAAGATCAATAGACCCCAGTAGACTTCAATGGCATCCCAAACTAAATCCAAGTTTCATGTGGGCGCTCCAGGTTTAGAAAGCAGTCAGAGACGAATCATAACCTTCAAAAAAATCACACGGTGAGGGGAGATGCCCCCGGGGCAAACATGACAAGCTTATATTACGGCCAAGTACTTTCAAAGTGAAGAATGAGTGGCCCTGCTCAAATAACCCTTGTAGGAAAATTCGAATGTCCTCGATCAACCCCTGAAAGTGAACAGGTCCCTTGCCCCAGCATCTACCCTCAAATTCCCGCCACATATATATGTAATGTAGAGCTCCCACATAGAGGATTCCCTAGGCAATTGGAATGTACTAATGACTTTTATGGCCAAGCCCTTTGCCACCATATTGGACATCTCAGGGGCTAAGTCCGTACCTTCCAAATTGTAGTCATGGAACAGCAATCTCCTGCCCAGCAGGCAAATTATATCTTTTAACCACAATTTCTCAGACCACCAGAGAGCCACAAGAATCAGTGGTAGGTTATCCAATTGCCCCATATGTCCACTGTGGGCTAGATCATTGTCGACCAGTGGGAACGTATCAAGGTGTGTCCAAAGCCACTTGTTGGTTATAGGAATTCATACTCAGTAGAGCACTGTGATCTCCCATTAAGAAATACAGCAGACAGAGCATGTTTTAGGTTGATGCATAAAGATCAATGCTCGGTCTTGCCGAAAAGCTTCCATATCTGGGAGACCATCCAGGAAACCTGCATCTAAGTTGCAGTAGCTAGGGTGATATGTTGTGGAAACTACACCTACATCATCTTGGGGATGGTCACACAGGAATGCACATGTCCAGTTATCACAGGTGAAAATGCCACAGCAATAAGAACGCCACTTGGAACCAATTGAGGTTCTGGGTACTCCTTGCCACACTGCCCTTATTTACTTGCCTTTACAGAGCATCCCCAAACCCTAATCACCTTGTGTGACAGCAGTCACAGATCCCTGCACGGGGCCACTGCCCTGAGGCACATTGAGTACACCAGGAGGCTCAGAATTGGTGGCTGGATGCATTTAAGTATGTGGAAATCACCCAGCACTGACGTAGTTGCATCTAACAGCCCCTGGGAAACAATAGCCAATATAGAGGCCATCAAACCAAATAGGTGGAGGCACATGCTGAAGAATACTATGGACCCAGACAAAACTAGGCCATGAGCCGAAAATCACGTAACCTCTACCTGGTAACATACAAGACCAAGGAATTGAACACATTGAGACAGTGTCTGAAAGCTTTTGTCTGGGTTCACAGCTGGTGGAATTCTCTAATGAACACCCACTGAGTGCCCATAAGTTTATAATGGGTCTGGAATGGGTCTAGAATGGGCCTAGAATGGGTCTAAAATGGGTCTAAAAAGGTGGTAGTTTTAGGTCAAATCAATCACAGGTATTTTATAAAGCCCCTTTTACATCAGCAGTTGTCACAAAGTGCTTTTACAGATACGCAGCCTGACGGTCCAGACCATTCATTTTAAACTACATTCTGGTTTATGCAAAGTTAACATTGTATTGTTTTAAGATGAATAGCAATTTTTATGGAGTTGTAGGGCCTATGTAGGTTTCCCAAAAAATATGAAAAATGATTTGAGATTACTGTAATATTGCCTTTAGTTGTATTGTGAATAAAAGCAGATTTTACAAAACCGAACAAGTTCCTCCAAAAGACGTGCACATTGTTTTTTTTGAAGTACTGGATGCTTTGCATTGATTTGCCCCAAAATACGTATATATGTATGTGTGTATATATATATATATATACATATATATATCATTTTTGTATCATTATTATTCATTTTCTATTTTCCAACAGTATACTGCACTCACTTGTGTAACAGTTGGACACAAGCGCAAGGAGAACCGAGGACAGTTAATAAAAGAACTTGAACTATAACCAAAGGAAACACTACAAACGAGACAAGACAGAACAACTGAAACATAAGGCATACGCCAAACAAAGACTGACAATGTACACTGGGAAAGGAAGAACTTAAGTCGGAAAACAGTGATTAGGGAAACAGGCGAGGGCGATAAACAACAAAGTATCCGTGATCCAAACGAGGGAGAGAGGGCATTGGATCTCACTGGCACGGCAAGCCTGCGTGATAACTTGTACTTTTGTAGATTGGTTTATTGACACCATAGAGCAAAACCATAATCATATTCTTGTTCCACTGTACTGCACTTATAAAGCATTTTTTTCTCACTCCAACCATTTATTTTAAGGATATTTTTTTTATTACAGCAACTAATGACTGTCCAATCGCTGTTAACTGATGTTACGCTACTTACCTTCGATTGATAGAACTGCTTGTGGGCATCATATAGCAAAACAAACATCCTGGTGTTCCAGAGACCCTACTGATTTCAATGGCGGTACTTCTGAGTTTGTACCCCAAACCGTTTGGCCATGGCGATTGTTTATGTGACAAGACAACCGCAACTGACGACTTCCTGGCTGTTTCCTTTCGAATGAAGTATTCCAGTCATTTGCAACGCAATGGGTTCAATATTTACAGACGTGTTTGTGATTTGTATCTCTACTGAAACTTGTACCTTGTCAAAATGACCGCAAAAAAACAGCATTCTGGTCATGCAATAGACAAATGGCTTACTTAGACAGAGTCACAAGAGCGTGATGCACACAGTCAGAAAATGGCTAGCACAAAAACACAGGTAGCAATGGGAAGAGAGTGTGATTATGAAATTCTGAGTCGGTCCTGAGGAAACCAACATTGAAAATGTCCACCCCTTTGTGTCCACACGAGCAGGATGGAGAACCTCTGTTGTAAACAACCATCTGGAACTGGGCAAGCCTCTCCCTGAGTTGGTGGGTTCTGGGCTCGTACTCGATTTTTAATCACTCTCTGCAGAAGATTTTATTGTAAATAAAGTTTACTGGAAAGAGATGAAGATAGGTTTGCAAGGATATGGAAAATACAAGGAAACATGTTAGTTAAAACAAATTATATGTAGACTGTAATGTGTTTTATTACATCGAAAGTCAATGAAGAGCCATCAGCACATTTTGGATCACTTTACTTTTGGACAGTCAAATGTGGTGTTATGTTAGTAGACAAGCACTGTTGTAAGGATACAGCCGTTCGTATAGTGATTAAATAATAAAGAACGTACACGGTTGAATTCAAGGGAGAAAGAGTAGCTTTTATTAGTTAAGCACCGCAGTTCAGTTGTCTGATGTTACATGTTTATCGATCTCAGCCATACTTTCGGTTACACCCCAATTTAGACATGGCTCCCCAGAATTCCACAACACAGTAACATGACTTCCTGTGAACCTATATAAACGGATGTTCTGCTTGTTATCTAAACACATTTAACTTATAACAAAGCATACATTCATACTATAATTCCACACTGTCCACAATTGTGTTAGGTTGTATGTTGTAATGTACTTGTAAAAAAACTGAGGGGATAAATCAAAAAGAAATCTCATTACTGAAAACTAAACTGAAGATAGAATTGAACATCCCATTTCATGCAGAGAAGCCATAAACATAATGCTTTTAGGTAAAGGGGATAATTTTGAACACGTACCTCCAAGGGCTCACATTGGGATATTTCTTTTGTAGGACTGACAAGCAAAATGATGGTCACTTTCTAAAAGGGCATTCTACTCCCAAATTATTAAATGCAATCTAAAATGTTATTTCCTATTTTAGAAATAAACCAAATAATATATAGATAAAAATATGTTGAAATAAATCTTACAAATTGAATCATGAATATATCATTTGTGAGTAAATGTTGTTTTCATTGTTACACAAACCACTTGGGGTGGGCATGTTATGTTTTCCAGCCTTGTTATGCCGGGTGTATGTGCAGTCCCAACTCATCAGTGGCCACACCCTCCCGTTATACTCCCACAAATGTGGGAGGAGCTTTGTCGGTGTCTTGTCATTTGGGGGTCTGCTGTGTATTGTGGGTTTATTTGACTTATGATTTCTTTGCTTTGTTCCCGCTCAGCCCCTTTTCCTACCTTACTGTATTTGGGTTCATAAATAAACTTTTTTATGCACGGTAATTCAGTTATCTGTCCTCCTTGTTGAAATAATTTAGCCAGTGTGTTATGACTGCGAGCTAGATTATCGATGCTAACAAATGTTAGTTAGCCAGTAGTAAGAATGAACGCTGGATCTGAATCGATTAGCTGGACGCGAAGGGCATTACTTATCTAGCTAAAATTGTCTCACGCAGGTCCTTTTCTGCTGTGTGTAGGCTACTAATGTTAAAGTGATGGGGATAATGGATGGAATGGTACAATTAAAACTAGTTGTAGCAGTGGGCAGAAGGGTGCTGGGAGTGCTGCAGTCCCCCTATTGTATCCTCAGCACTCCCTGACGAGATCCTGAAATGTGTGATCAAAGTTTGACCGCGATTGATTTGCGCGCGGAGTTCGTCCGACCGTTGGTGAGACGCACGTAACTACTGCGGATAAGCGCCGATGGCCACACGTCATCGGTCGGTTCGTTAGAGTCTCGGTCGCCGATACCGCGGGTGGGTGCACTTTGTCCAAGCCTTTGTCCTCTGTCCAAGCCATCTTTCCATGGACATGGAGATGTCGGTCAGTTTTGGTAATGCACGTGTAATGGACACCATCTTAGCTGTGCAAAACATTTTGAGCTCAGCAAATATTTCCCTGGAAAACATGGGGCTAAGCAAAAATTGCCAGGGCTTGAGCCCGTAAAGCCCGGTTTTGGTGATGTCAATCTCTCAACTGGTGTTACCCATATTGGGGCGGTATTGCATCATGAAATCACAATGAACTCTGGATTTGTGGTTTGATTTGAACCAGGAAATGTGGATGATCGGTTCGTACAGGTGATATATTCAAAAACAAAAATGTGTCACTACAACGAGGGAAGAAGTCTATAAAAGTCTATAAAAATAAGAATGGACATATTCAGCGATAGACCAGTGATGGAGTTCCATTAACCTTGATGTCTGAACTGAAAATAAGTAAGTTGTGGATGCATTATACTTGTCTGATTCTCATGATTAAATAATCTGTGTTTGTTTGTCTTGGACCCCTATATAAAAAAGGTGCTGTATTTAGGCTACAAGAATGCCATTTTTATCTCAAATCCCCTATGTGACACAAGTAGCGATTCTTGTGTCTGCAGTGGGTCTGGTCCTGTCTCCTCTGAGTCTGAATTTGTAGTGAGCTACAGATGGCTTGTCTTAATTTGATCATCTGTTGTTACAGGAATTTTCCTGTGGAGAGGAAATGCAAATGTGTAGCACATGCTACATTCAATGCATTTACACATATCACATTAGACCTGACAGAAAAATGCATCAACCATTACAGTAATGTCCATTCATAACAACACAGTTGTGTAACCACTAACATTTCTGTTGCTGCAGGATTATTTTCCTGGGGTTGCATTCTGGCTCAGTTTATGATAGAGCACATGTAGTAGCTTGTGGGTCTGAAGTATGCAGGTTTAGTCCTGTGTGGGTCTGGTGAGCAGTGGGGCAGGTGATTATGCACTACGTGACATTCCCCATCCTGACAGAGTGCAAGAGAAAGCAAGCTCTTGTTGACAATGTCCTTCCACTCGGAGGCCTGGTCTATTTCAGTGTGATTTACACTCATGCTGGAGACAGAGCACACCTTCAGGCCATGTTACCATTTAGGACTGGATGTCCTTTCCACCTCACTCTGCATTCTGACACATTCTCCGATTCTCCAGATAGCTCTCAGTCACACAGGCGGTAGGTGAAATCCCGTTGACTTTAGGAAACCAAATCTCTACTAAACCATTTTATAAGGGCATGCATTTAACACTTAGTGCTTAAATTTTTTAGCACCATATTAGCAACTTTGTGAAATTCAACGTGTGTCTTTACGACATGTATTCACAGTATTCACAGATTTAACTTTATGTTATGTTTACATTGGTTGGAACAATATAGATGCTGGATCTTAATTTGAGCAAAATTAAACAAAATACTACCAGGTTAACATTTAGACTCTCAGCTTCAATTTGAAGGTATTTCTGTAAATGTGATATACAGTACATAGTCCCCCTATTTTAGAGCACCAACAGTATTGGAACAATTAGCTTGACAAGTTTTTCTCGTTAGTCAGATGTGTTTCACTACATTTGTGCAGCCCTAAATGTGTGAGAAAAAAAATAATATCTTGTCTTGTTTTTAGACTTTGGGTTTGCCTTTTGGAGTCTGCTGTTGAGTCATCGAGAACATGAGGGCCAAGTGAAAGTAAATGAAGCCAATATGAAGCTACAATATTGAAAAATATAGCCAAAACCTTAGGACTGCCAAAAACATCAGTTTGTAAAATCGTTATATAGGAGGAAAACGCCCATATATTTTTTTACATAGTGAAATGTATGTTCTGAGTAAAGGAATCTGTTGATAGAGGTAACAAAGAATGTGAAATACAACTACTGAAGTTAGCTACAGTAGTGACACTTAACAACATATTTGAGTGAAGCACAATATATTTTACGGTGTGACAAATATTCTGAAGTACTCAAGCATTTAAAAGTAATATTGTTCATGATATCAGGGGGTGCATATCATTAATATTTGAGTAAAGCCATATATTTTGAGCTGAGATTAAAATGTATTCTTATTAAAATACATAAGCTGTATTTTTACAAGCTGTATACTGTATAGTATGTCGCATTCTTCATTAGATTTGTGCAAATATTCCTGCTCCAATTTAACATTCTGGAATGACACTTCATATGGGTTATTAATAGGTGAAAGCAGAATATATGTTGCTTTAGGAGACTCATTATTTAGGTTAAGCACATTCGTGTATCAATGATTAAGTTCCTCAGTTGTATACAGGTCCTGGAAAACCAGTTTAGGTCTAAAAGAGATAATAACCAAAAATGTGAGAGGGGGTAAGTATACACTGCCTTACAGGGGAGGTCTTTCCTTTCCTGTTTCCTACATGCCCTTTATGTGCCCTAATATGTGTTATGGTTGATATGAATGTTCTTGTCCCAAATTTTGTGACAAAACATCCTTGACATACTGTAAATGTGCCTTGATGTGCCAGAGCATGCCCACACAAACCTTTACTGATCAATGTTGTTTTCGGTACTAATCTGAAACATGCAGGGCCATTTTCGCAGACACAGATTAAGGCTAGTCTAGGACTAAAAAAACAAGCTCAATGGAGTTTTCTAATGAAGTTGATTTTTTAGTCCTAGACTAGGCTTAATCTGTGTCTGCGAAACCGGCCCGTAAAGTTTGGGGCAGATCATCGTTCAGGTGCTTTACTAGCAAAACCCATATGGGTCCCTGAGGAAAATATGTCTTGTAAAGATAGGGACTTGTGTACCGACTTTAAGGAACTAAGTCAAACAGCATGAGGATGGGGACATGGCACAGTTTACAATCACTTGTTACAGCGTCACCACCTGACCAATCTGGGTCATTTTTTAAATATCAGATCTTAATGGCAACACGCATCACTCACACAAATCTTTTCAAAATCGGGTCCATGCTTGTAAGATACGCACAGAGACCCATCCACAGTCCCATCTCAATTTTTACTGTGGATAACAACAAGTGTGAGCATGTGTTGCAGGTTGAATATGGAGCAGAGATCTTCTGTGAGACCGTATGAGGATCTAGTTAATGTAAAACCTTAAGACCATCCACTTGGAGAGGACCTTTGGACCCTAAAATGTTGATTAGTTATTCATATAGGATCCATTTGAATTGGCCACCATCCAAAAGTGTTACTAATTAAAAATCAATCTGTGGGCCATTAGTGTTGAGGCGTGTGCCAAGGTTGTGCTTTTCAGAGGAGCCTTTGTAATGAGCCCGGCTTTAGGTCCTGGGGGGGGGGTTGGAGAGGAAGGGAGGGGGCTACAGATCCCAGATAATCCTGGGAGCTGCTGTGGCTCAACTGAAACAATTGATACTATGTGTAAAGATGCTGAACTTGTAGTCTTCACTAATTGATCCACTTACCCTGGGCTAGAGAAAGCTGTGAAATAAATGTGGGTGTTCATTGCTCGCGAGAGGTTCCATAGATAACTATTAACGGTGGATTTGTTGGCCTGATTCTGATGGCTAGGGAAGGTATTCCAGAGTAGGAAGGCATTTGTCTGCTTTAGCAGGAGTGGTGTTAGATATTTGTGTGATAAATGTTAGCTAACTCGGACCAGCACTTGGGGAAAAGCAACCAACAGCCCTGGACTCGGCTGGAACTTATTAAAGTTTTAGAGACGTATTTCAAGGCACCTCGCTAAAACCTGCCCCCATTACAGAGGTGCGACTGGTGCTGACGCCTTCCAATTTGGCCTTGTGGGTCCAAGCTGTAACTCAGTAGTTAGTATCCTGGGTCCGACCGGACAGGACGACGGTAACAGTCTTATAACATCTAGAATATGTTTGAACACAGCCTGTTAAACCAGAGGTTAGAAGGAAATGAGCTCTCCTTCCATATCATATATGTCAAATAAAACGGGAGCTGTAGGTAGTGGCATTCCTACACTCCTTTTATCATTCTTTATGGTTGAACAGTAGCTAATGTAGCACTAACGCTGCCCTCTGCATCTTCATTGACAGTAAAAGAAGCGCTTACTTTAAGATTATGAGGGTAATTGTTTAAATGACTTTGCAGGTGCCTGAGATACATTTTCTCCTTTCAAACACTTACACATTCGTATGTGTTCCAAATCTACATTATATCTTGAATATTCACTCTATTCCCTACCAAGGTGTCTTTAGGCATGAGTAGGAGATGTTTTCAATCACATTAACGGTGAAGAGGAGTTTGTGTTGGCACAGTATGAGCATATGTGCACGTATGCATGCATGTGTGTGCGATAGAAGAGAGCAAGATGAAAGATGCAGTATATTGCAGAGAGATAAAGGGATATGGTGAGAGATAGAGAGAGAGGAAAAAAAAGAGGAAGAAGGAGAGCAAAGGAGAGAGTTACTGTGTTTTTGATAATACATGAGTTTTCAGAGAGATCCGCGGCTGCTGTGACAGAGAAATCTCAAGGAGAGCTCAATAACAGAGCTGTCAATGCATTCCTATTTGAGTGTATTTTTAGTGCAGGCATCTTGGGCCTCATGCATATTTCAATAGATCTTTTGTATATTTGGTGCGAGCGCACACACAAACTGGAGTGAGGGCTAGCACAACACGACTTTAAGAAATATGGGTTTGAGTCTTAGATTTGACAGAAGAGCTCAGAGCGGTCCAAGATAGGTTGGCTGTGACTTTCGATAGATAGAAGAAGACCTTCATTGATTGCATTATGAGACAAAACACAAAACGACATTGACCCTTATAAAATACAGCAGCACAGATTTATTCTTTGTATTTTCATAATCTAGTGGACACAAAAGAATGCACAAATTTTACTAAGACAAGGGAAAACGTTGACCTCACAAGCACGCACAAACACGCACATGCACGCGCGCACACACTCCACGTGTTCTAACACCGAAGGCCGCAGTATGCCGTCTTCCATGGCGTGAAACTGACTTAAGATCTGATCCCTGACTCTGCAGCGCCGGCGACGGATATGAATTCTCATCAGAGCCATCAGTGCATTGCACCTGAGATATATCATCTCATAGTTGTAGATTATCTCATATAATGGTTCAATTTCCCCCGTCTGATTAAATCAAAGTTTATGAAGCTGTCATTGCGATCCTGACGACGGGGCCATCATTTTGCTGTATCTCCAGTGTTTGGTGACATCACTTTGCCCTGTCCGTTGGGTAGAGAGGAACAGTGGGGTTAAACGCTACCCTATTCCCTGTGGCCATAGTCGTAGTCCCAGGCCTAGCCAGAGACAAGAAGCAATGTTCACTCTGAGAGATTTCCGAAATGAAATCCTGGGAAGACTGGGGCGGAGTTATTCCATTACATTCAAGTCTTGGAATTTTGCTCTTTGTGGTAGCTGGCTCCTATTAAAAAGACAGCAGTGATTGTAACCTCTGAGCCATACTTTTATACACACAGATCACATATTACCAGTGTCTTCTAGAATTCAGACCTGTGATTAGACACGGGGCTGACATCCTCTGCGTCTGTGTAATGTAAAATAGACAGTTCTCCTTGGAAGGCATGGGCGTCCTGTCGAACACAAGAAAGTCTGCCTATAGTGGGCCATGTTGGGTTAAGGAGGGTCAGATGTGAGTGAGTGTAACCTCATACTACACACTGCATTTCTGAGAGCCGCCAGGAGAGGGAGTTGTCAGGTGTCTGGCTAGGACAAGTGATTGATTTCGTTATGACTAGAGCGTATTCGCTTTTACAAAGGGTTCACAAGCAGCTGAATGGCAGAGATGTATACGATCCACTGGAAAACTGTGCCAAACTAACCCAGAGGGTTTTAAAGAACATTACAAACCGGAGGTTCAAACCCTGAATACTGATTGGCTGAAAGCTGTGGTATATGAGACCGTTTACCAGCGGCACGACAACACAATTATTTTTAATGTTCTGCTTGGGTTGGTAACTGGTTTAGAATAGCAATAAGGCACCTCACGAGTTTGTGGTATATGGTGAATATACTAAGGTTAAGGGACATCTTGCGTTGTGCTTTATAACAGCTCTGAGCTGTAGTATATTGGCCATGTACCACTTACCCTCCTGCCTTATTGCCTAAATATACTACAGATGTGGATAGAATGTTTCTTTACGGTTTAGAAATAGGCACACATATTAAGTCTCTGTTGTTCTTTCCTGGACTTCTCCACAGTGAAAATCTAAAAGGTTTTGTATTTATCTTTAATTGCAGCCTTCCTTACTCAGAGCTTTAATTACATGGAGAGTAGGCTCCCAAAGTCAAAATATCTCTGCTCCATTGGAAATCTATTGTGCTCCATGGATTGGCCTAGAACTTTCAAGATGCTCTAACAAGAGGGAGAACTAGTCCCATTAACGACAGAAGAGGCATCAGATTTCCATTATTGACTGCTGCAGATATTGCACTGTAGCCATGTGTAAATTGGCTCCTTAGGGGTTTTTGGCTCTCTTAGCTGGGTGCCGTGTCCTGCCCCCCCCCCCAACCCCCCACTGTAAATCAGAATGGTGGAACGCTTCCAGTCCCTCGCTGGCGCCGGCCCCCCTCCTCTGATCAATACCTAATTCCAGCCCGTGCAATCAGCCAGTGTTGCCAGGGCAACACTGATGTCACGCAGGTTGAGTGCTGGCTGTTCCAACAAATCATTTCTTTTTAAGCAAGCATAATTGAGTATTTTTACAGTAGACTGTCACTTGAGACTATTTACATCAAGCCTGAACCTGCAGGACATTAGTTATGCCTGCTCTCTGAGGGTAGAGCTCGACGGCTGGTGACCTTACAAACTAGCCGGGAGGGTGTTACCATGGCAACTGAGTTTACTTTTTAACGGTGGAGCTCCGAAGGGGATAGGGGCAGATGAGTGGAGCTTTCTTTAAAGGAGGGGGAAGGTTCTGGGAGAGAGTTGCCGAATGCTCGCTGGTCAGTTGTCCTTGTTCAGGTACCTTCAACAAGGCTGATGTACAGTCACTGGGACATTTAATATCTGAAATTTGAAGAAATACTTTTAAATCAGTTTGCTTTATTGTTCTTTCAGAGGCTGAGACAGTTTAATTTAACACATTAGCATATTAGGATACTGTTTAATGACTTATCATACTGTCAGATATTTGCATTATTGCTCGTAAGTTCTGATGCTCAATTGGCCAATGAAATGTAACACAAAATCTACAACCAATTTAATTGGATTGCAACATTACTCAGAATTAAAACAAATAAAGCCACTGCATGATTTATTGTGTTGCATTTAAATTACTTACATAAATATGTCAGGTCCCTGAGCTGAAGCGCGTATGTCACAATATTCTAAAATTACCTCTTGAAATTGAAGCAAGACTCCAGATAACTTCACCCCAGCTTTATTTAATGATACACAAGCAGTAAGGCAAGACGGAGTAGTATATGGCTAATATACCACAACCAGGGTATGTTCTTAGTCACAACGCAACGCAGAGTACCTGACCGCAGCGTTTAGCCATGGTATATTGGTGAAATACCACAAACACCTGAGGTGCCTTATCGCTATAAACCTGTTACCAACACTTTACTCTATGGTCACATCCGTGAAGCGTTGGTGAAGCTGTTATACAAACCTCATTACGGGTTATGTAATAATTTATAAATACATTATTCACTTTTTATAAATGTTCATAGGAGAATAGAGTTCTTAATGTGATTCATCATGAAAAGCCAGCCTATTCTACTCCTTGTACAGAGTACTAATACATCACACTTAGAAATTAGTTGAACTGTTCAACCCTTGACAGTAAGGTTATATAATAACGATGGTTTAACTGTTCAACCACAGGTTTACATGATGATAACATCTTTTTCTAAATGGTTAATTACTGAAGGTATATAGTTTACTTAGCTATTTTGGATGCACTGCCTAGTTATAAGTTAGTTTTAAATAGTTTATAATGGGTTAACAAACAATTGAATAATCCTAAATAATGTATTGGATGACCCCTTTGTAAACCCTTTAGTGATGTGACCTAATTAAGTAGTGTCACAATTTCAGCAAATCAGGATTCAAAGCAGCTGGTTTCTGAATACCCTTTACGCATTGTTGATGTCCTTGTGTATAGGTCACGTGAAAGCGTAAGCTTTCCTTGTAGTATAGAAATCCAGGTATGCATGGACACATCTCCCTTTTGTGTACTTAATTAGCGGCATTTCATATCAAAAGTGGTGTGCATCATTGTCACCTTTCATTTCTTTAAGTAGCTGTCAGGATAATTCTCCATAAATCCTATGGATGTTTTAACTCATCCCATCTGCCACTGGCTCATCAAAGATAAAGGCATTTGTCCAATGACAACATGTAGTTATGCTGAGTCATTCATTTGAACTCCTGCTCGGTTGTACCCACCCACATCTGTTTGAAAGCATGCTAATTGTCGCTGATACCCCTGGTCTTCAGAACTAATTTTCCCGGTGATCTTCCTTTGCCATTAGGAAAGGCCATTTGACAAGGCGGGTCAGTAGTCACATGTAGGACATAGCCTTGCATTTTGACTGGCTCTACTGACAACATCACATCTCATGTTAGGGACAATTGCAAAATGAATTATATTACTCCTCTCTTTACCACACAAACTATATGCAAACAATATTTATCCTAGAAAAAGTAATTTTGAATGACCTTCACTTATGTCATTGTAACCTGTCGTTGTATACCGATAGAAAAGGTAAGATGCAAATAATTTGCATACATTGCTATACATTATGTTCACTGAGCAAAAAACAAACAATAAGCATGAAAAATGAAATGGTTGATTATTCTATTATTATTGTAGCTATTGTGATCAAGGATACGGGGAAGTGTGTCAGTGTCATTACTTTCACTGCAGCGCAATCGTAATATCTTCTTCAACTTTAGAATGATAAAGTATTTTTTGATATCATTGTAATTTTCATTATTAAAAATGGCAAACCCAAAAGCATAATCTGACAAATGTGATTTGTACTATCTTCCAAGCTATTATACAGTAATGAATCAAATGTACTGGTCATTTATCCTGGTGCTAGAATCATCAGGTTTTATTGGGTGCATTTCACAGCCATCAAAGACTTCAGTAAACGATAAAGATGTTGAAGAACAAAGAATGATGGTCATCATAACTTCTGACTTTATTATATTGGTTATACCCACAAAATGTTGCCACCTCCCTCATAAGAATAAACGACACAAACTCTTCATTAGGATATCAGATGCTATCAAGCCACACATACCCAGGGCAATGAGCAGTCATGATTTCACTGCTCAGATTTGGCTTAAAAGTCATTTGAGCGCTGTCAAAGCCACGAATGCTAACAGAATGTATTCCATGTGCTCCACTGAGCATTTCTACATTATACTTTATGCACAGGAATGTTGAAACACCTACTTAAACTTAAGTGGTACATTTGGCTTTTCCCTATATTCTCCCTCTAAATCGGATATGATTCAGTTTGGGTGTCTGGCTTGCTGGTGGTTTCTGCTTTGGGAGACAGTAGCTGAGTGAGAGAGGCTGCTGCCGGTCGTATGGATGAGCTCTCCCCAGAGTCTCCCAGGTCCCTGATTCAATCAGCGCGTCTCCAGGTCCACTGTTTTCTGGCACTGATGTATTGCAGGGTGGAGCGCGGTGCTGTGCGGCGTCACTGCCCGGATCAGGTTATGTCAGAGCCATTTCACCGCCGCTGTGATTTTTTTCCAGCGGCCATTCGGTAGACGCTGAGGGGGGAAGACATTAGTTTGATCTGCCAGCTGGGATCCCTTTATCGGAGTGTGGATTTAGAAAGGCAAGATGAAGGTCGACTGGACGGTTTTGTTGGCAGCGTCAAAAGGATGAACTACAATGCAGGAGAGTGTGATGAACAGAAAGACAGCACATACAATGCAAAGTCATGAAAGGATGGTATCAGCTTACTCATATTCTCAAAAGCATTGTGCTAAACAAGTACTGTAGTCAAAGCTTAACCCAAAGATGGGCAACTGAGAACCTGTGGTTTGCCACTGTTTTAATGTGGCCCCCGATCAAAGCTGTGTTTACTTGCTCATTTAGACTATACTTACTTTTGAGAGAATTGTAGAAAGCACATTGTACAAATTTGAAATTTGGTTGTACTTATAGTTGACAGTCAGTAATTAAGCCATTTTTAGCGAAAGGTACTGTATATTTTAAAGAGTTTTTGTTTTGTCATTCACTCTTTATTTGATAGACGGGGCTAAAAGACAGAAAGCAAACTTGCTGAAAGAACACTGGGCTGGATTTGAACCCACCAGAAGGAGGCTACATGTGTTTAATATTTTTAAATAAGTCTAACTTTAGCAACCTCCCTTATCTAAACTTCTAGTAATTACGGTCTTTCTCCCACTGAATGTGTTCGTCAATTTCATTAAGTTGTCAAAATGGATGTGGGTAAGCAGACCACATCCAACCCACTGCAGACCCTTGTGATGAAATCAGATGTTTTAGTGGCCCCTACCCACATTAATATTGCCCATCCCTACCCTAACCCCAACAAACCCTAAATACAGTACACATACTTTGTAATAAGAATGAACTACATTCTTATTACACTGTAGGAATACAGGAACATTGACAAAGTAATAAGAGCCCTGTTACCACCATAGCTACAAGTGAATGCCAATAGTCCCTATCTTGTAAGATACCTTACGCCTTCAGTTTTCAAACAGTGACCTTTTATGATGTCACCCCTGTCTCAGCATCAATGTCTCAACTTAATTGCCATTGGTTTCCCTGGAGGAAGCAATAAAAGACATGCTAAATGTTTCATGTCAGCATGTCCAACATCTCCTAGCTTCTCTGATTGGAGACATCAGGGTAATTCATTCTTTCAATAACATATTGTCAGGCAAACGGATGTTGACTTATAACAGAGAGCAAATCATCCAACACAGGCTGGATATCGAAGCGAAAGTATCCCCGTGTGATTGTGTTGTCTGAATTTGAACAGCCCCATGGTGAAAACAAGCACCATGAAGAAGTGACCAAGCCTTTACGTGACGCACTCAAAAGGAGAACCTTCAGGAGTGACCATAAACAAGTCTGTGCCGATTGGTGGTGTAAAAACGGAGAGCAGATGTGAATAGAGGTCTTTACAAGGGCTAATCCACTGAGAAATACAGCAGAGCTTATGGGCTAACTACCCTCAGAGCTATTGACTGACACCTGCAAGCTCTGATTTGAACAGTAAACGCCATTGTCCCTTTGGAAAGGAAAACGTTTCTATGTGGCCCTGGGGAGACTGATTGTCTCCCTTTGATCAGAAGTGGTCTCTGAAACACAAAGAAAGGGGCACGTTTTATTTTTTTGGGATGATGCAAAACTGAATGTTGCTCGAGTGGGTCAATTTTCAAAACTGCCTGGAAGTGTAGATGCTATAAGCAAATGTAGAATGTAGTAAATATTCTGCAGTTATTACCATTTTTCAAACTTGGGAGGAGTAACGGAAGTCAGATCGACTCGTCTCCATGAGCAAGGGCCATTCATGAGGCGATGGTGGAGCAATGGGGTGCTCCAGATGCCTCCAATCTCTGTGCTACAGGCACATTTAACAGAACACCGCCAAATAGTTATTTTTACCCAGGCAGCACCTGGAGGTGGTTACAGACCTGCTCCGGCCTGCAGTTTCTCTCTTCTCCCTCAGTACAATCAGGTGTTAGTTTAAGCAAGTCATCTTCCTTCCTCCGTCCACTGCAATTAGGATTCTGCCTGGGCTTCCTCCTGGCACACAATTACCTCTCCTCTGCTGTTTGCTTTAATTGCCGTTTCTGCTGGGATTGGTGGAGAGCCAGTGATTTTGATGGGTAGGGGATTATCTTTTACTCTGGCCCCTTAAAAAAATCATTTGTAAACTCCCTGGTGTAATTACAGAGCCTTATGATTAATTGTCCTTTGAAATTAGCCCGGGCCTTTCTTTGATTTTTACTGCTACGAATATTAATTAATGTTAACTCTCCCTTTTCTTTTTTTGTTCACCCTGCCTTTCTAAAACACGTCTTTTGAATATTCATTGTCTGCTTGAAAAATGGGTGCAGGCTTGTGCCTTGCATTAGAGCGCTGACATGCGGATATCACCCAAAAAAAACATATCTGGAATTAAAAGATTTTGGGCCATAAATAATATTTACAGGAGGTCATCAGGTGAAATAAGCAACCTCGTATTGAAATAATGCCTCATCTTTTAGTCTGAAGGTGTCAGGAATATGCAAAGACGAGCCTAGGCTTTTGTTTCTTTTCAGAAGAGTCACATTTAATTCAGTTTGTATTTCTTTAACCCTTGTGATAAATGGCAAGTTGAATAAGTAGGATATAATCACATTCAGCATATTGTCATACTATAATGTGCAGATCTCAATGTCACCTTGAATAAAGCATCTGCCAAAACAATACATTTGAGTAATATGGCGATTTAGACTAAGGTCTGAATCATATTAACATTGTAATATTCCTATGTCGTGCAGCAGCAAATCATTTCATTGAGCAAAGCCAATGTAAAAGGGTGGTAATTCTCTAAGGTTACTATCCAGTATCTTCTCCACACAGTGGTAATCTTCCCGGAATAGCCGTTGTTGTTTCGGATGGATACTCTGTTTTCTAGGTTAGGTAGCATGTCTCAGGCAACTCACATAACACAAGAACATACTAGATGAATAATCATAGTTGATTAAGCTTTGAGATCCTTTGCGCTTCCACTGTGTTTTAACACAGATGTGAGTGTGGAACCTGGGTGTTAATGGTGTCTGTGACATTCAGCCTCACGTTAGGTATTAAAACCTTTCAGTGTCAGATGCCACAGTCTATGTCAGCTTGTAACATCCTCACTCTAGACCTTTATGGCACAGGAGGTAATGGACTTAACTTGCAACTGCAGGGTTGCTGGTTCATTCCCTACTCTGGCTGCTCCCCCATGGTTCCTTTAGGTTAGCGGAGTCTCACAAAAGAATGGACCAATAAAGCAAAAACCCACACAATGAATTTTATAATGGACCATAAACGGTTCTACATTTCAGTATATACCCTACATACATCACATAATATTCATCAAATAGTAGTAGCAGAAAATGTAAATCTCTCAGTCTTAGTTGCGGTGACACAGTTTGTTATTTTTATTCACTGCATACATTAGTTTATTTATCACCATGATTTGCAATGTGCTGACAGCAACTCGTTCTTTATTAGACAGCATTCCCATCTAATTACTTTAATTACTACAATCCATAAATGCACAGGGTTACACTTGAGCACCAATCAAGGGCCCAAAAGCCCACTCAGACCTAACTTGAATTCTAACACAAATATATTTGAGTTCAGTGTTCATTTTTTCTATATATTTATTCTGTTTTCTGGTTGAACATGTCATTGAGAGTATCTGTGACTCTCAGCTGTTTAAGGGAAGTACATTGCTCCAGGGTGAGCCAGTAAGACAAAGCTCACCTTTAAATTCCTCTAATGCCCAGAGCGGTAAGCGTTGCTAAACACAAGTCATGATTTAAGTCCTTATAACTGCACAACCGTTGGTCAATAGAGATACAACGATACATGTGTCTTACAGACATGATAAATCACTGAGAAACATAGGAGTCTTCTGATGGAATTAGACAAATAAGTCCAACCGCGAAGCAAGCGATAATCGTTAAGAAATGAATTACATCTATAGTAAATGATTGGAGCTACTTCGGATTTGAGCCCAGTGTGTAATAAGATATCAGGTCAGGCAGCAGTCGCAGGCCTTGTGAGCTCAAGCAAGCTTCCTGTGTGACCGTATAGTCTTTCTGTTTAACTTTATAATCAGGCCTTTATTAATGCAATGCTTTTCTTCCGCCTAATAATGCAACAACACAAATAAAATAAATTGTGATCAATGGAGGCGAGCAAAGACAGATGAGGAGTCTGTCAGACTGGGGATGAGACCAATTTATCTCTTTAATGCATCTCCATGGGGTTCTCTCACTAAAGGATACAGATTACTGAAGCTCTTGTCTCATAAAGAAAAGCGTGCAAAGAATCCATATAATAGAACAAGATGGAGAATCCCTCCCTCATATTATTTAAGCGGTTCATACAGCATAGCCTACATCCTAAATGCATGGAATACCTTCTCTGCGATCACCTACGGAGACATACACCATGGAGAACTATACCGACATATTGTACTTGGTAACTATACATACTAATCTACAGCATCTTTCCTACGGTTATTTCACCAGCTGGTTGTACTTGAGTTTTCACCTCTCTGCTCCACTTGTTGTTTATATGGTCGCTCTTTTCGTATTTCAGTGTTAAGCCACACCCTTCACACAGGGAGGACCTGTGGGGTGAGATGTTAAACATGACATGCCGGTGAATGCTGGGATATGTGATGCATGTGTGACTTTGGTTTTCCATCTCTGGCAGAGAGAACAGGTGCTAAAAAAAAGATACCAGTGTTGAGCTTAGGGTTGGGTGGAATCTAATCATGACAGCACGGAGGGAAAAAAAACCTGTGACAGTAATGCAGGCAGGTTGGAACCCAGGTGCAGTAAATAAGGAATTCCCTGCAGCTCTGCCTCAGAACCAGAGGCAGGAATCACCCAGGTCACTGCTTTCCTTCCCTTCCCTTCTTGCTATAATAAAATAAGCCCAACAGCCAGTGAAACTCTCATATTTGAATTGATGTATGGGATTTACTCTACTCCCAGAAAATAAAATGTCTAGATAGTCAAAGTCAGGGAAACATGTTTTACAATTTAAACTATAACAAAGAAAGATAAGAGAGAAAAAAACTCTTAGCATGTGCTTAACGTGCATAGCCCCTCAGTCTTTAGACTTCTCTGTTTTCAGGAAAACATTTTTTGGGCTTTTCAGGAGCCCCAAGGTCAAATTTAGCCCGGGCAGTAAATTGTTTTGTTTGATGGCCTACTTTTGCCTCAATAGCAGGGGAAGGCCAAACTCATAAAAACGTAAAGGAGGAGCCAGTGACTGTGGGCTTGCCTGTCAGCATTGTTGTCCCGGGGAGACAGCGTTTGCAGTAGGTTTCATGGTGAATAAAGCTTGCTATGGCCTACCACTGGCAGACAGAGGCTCACAAAAATCATTACTGCCTGGGAAGACTGCCTCTGTTCAGGAAATCACAACGGTAAACTCAAAACTAAGGAGCATTCCCATTGTCATCCCAGAAGCCAGTCTGTCCTTACCAAGCCACAACATTGTACAGCTTCACAAAAAACACCTCTAGATACACAAAAACTCAACTTCATCTTAGGGAAATTAAAGTAGAGCATCGTGTTCAGACCCTAGGTGCAACTCTAGTTGCCCATGTGATAATATATATAGAACACAAATAATATTTTTTTTAGAATAAATACACAAAATAACACATGTATAAATCATTAATTATTAATTTAAGTTTCTTTATTAAGCTATCATTTGTAATTAGTAACCTAGTTATTACTAATTTAAAAACATATTTTACAGTATTTAATATGTTTTTGTAGTCTTGTCTAAAGTGTGGTTATTTATACTTTATAAATACTTGTGTTTAACTGCATTGAAATTGTCCCAAGATAATAATTTCCAAAATGTGATTTCATGTCACACAATAGTCTTGGTTAACCCATGATTAAATTCTTGCATAATTTGGGAAATGCGTGAATGACTTCAGGGTCCATGCTGTTCGGGTTAGACAGTGTTCTGGATGCTGAAGTCTCCCCCCTCATAGAAAGAGACTCTTAATCCAAGCATAACCCCCATATGTGTGATGCAGTCAATGTTTTATCACATTTAATCTTGGTAGAGTCAAATAATCAATGATAAAATTCACATTAACAATATTCATATTACAACTCATCCCACAAAAAGTTGTTTCATAGCTGTATTGTGCACTTGTTTAACCATTGATATGTTCTGTGCTATTTTGAAATCTTAAAAAGCATTAGGTACTATTTGAACAGATACCAATGGCATGTCAATCTTTTCTAAATTACACTGGCCAAAACATGAATGAAGAATTTATAAAGTATAGGTAGCCCATACATAAAGATGAGGCCAAAGAAAAGGACCTTTATAAAAATATTTTAAATGATATATGATTAATAAATGATAACAACATAACAATAATAACAATGATTTACTACACCTTTAAAAATGCTTTTTGTATGTAGTTATTTTGAAAAAATGTCTGATCGAGTTTCAGCAATGTAAATAAGCTAGAATCTTTTCTTGGACATAAAAGGACAGAAATGTGCCCAAGGAAGAACATTCAACTGCAGGGAACATAAAATAGACTTGATTGTGATTCATTTAAACTTACAAAAAACAAGATAGATGTTCTAAGTTCTTATTGATAGTCACTAACCACACACGATTAAATCCAAGCCATTTGCCAAAACTCTTTCTAAAGGAGTACGAGTGCCTACCTAATTTAATACAATCATACTTTACCTCTTCAAAATCATTTAACTTATTTTTTATTTACCTAAAATGCACACCGGCTCTTAAGGCTAGAGTGTGAATGTAAGGCTTCCTTACATTCCTATGGTTTAAGATGATACTAGTTGTTGTTGAGTAGCAGAGGCAGTGCTTAGGCTCCGATGAGAACGGATGCTGGTCCCTGGACAGGGCCTCTCTTCCCCACTGGCCAGACCTGGGCTGGGCCGTCCACACCCACATCCAGCCTCACAGCCTTCCAGCCACCCCCACATCCTCCCCGCTGCATCTGCTCCTCATTAACACCATCATAATGAGGCATTGCACCTGAGGTAAATAAAGCCCCAGGTCTGGGGTCGGCCGCTCTGCTCTCCGCCCCCATCAGACAGACACACTGCTCCAACACTGATCCACTGAGAGCGGTGGTGGGTGCCAGCCTTTCCATGGGAGCCCGGGTACATTAACACAGGACTCAGTCCCTTTCTCTCCTCGCCCTGAAAAAGAGAGAGGACATTAAAAGTGGTCAGTGGAGGAGCTGCTAGCTACACATAAAAAGCCCACAGGTTCCCCATTCAGAGGCACGGCCACAAAGCGGATAATGAGTTCCATAAAAACGTCAGGAGGGAAGAATAAATGTGCGTCGGATACGCTGCCCATAATTCAGATGTGCCCCTAAGTAGCTGGAAGAATTATAAGAAATGGTTTTCTATGGCATTGATCAGACTAGCCTGCAGAAATATGAACGTGTTAAAAACGTGGTAAGAGTCTGCAGTAACTCTTTATCCTCAGAGCCACTGTTGCCTGCAGTTTGGAGTCGGGCCAAGCCTAGCATTCTTTACGTGCAGAAGTTTTAAGATTCAGGTAACATTGTTTTCACAGGATTAATCTTTACTTTATAGTAAATGGGGCCACCATTTTTATTTTCTTGGCAGGTGTTACTTCATGTGGCAAGACTGCAACAAAGTCCTTCTACAGCAACAGCGACAGCAATATCATATCTTGCATGGAGTATGGCTCAATGTTGTTGTCTGAAACATTTCTATTGAATATACCTGAATGAACCAGTTGTTTTTCCACTTTGTAATTGCGAAATAAGACACAAAGGAACACATTTTCTCAAGACAAATTAAGACATAGATTAATGGCATTTACAATTTCAACCAATTGTATTAGTCTAACATTCCCATAAATATGGAGTCCAAATAAAAATCTACCCAAATCGCATTTGCTTGAAATAGTAGGCATCTCCGGATGGGCTTGTTTTGACAAATGAATGTGACATGCAGAGAGAAAATAATTTGACAGGTGACAAATGTTGAGAAGTGATACAATCTGAAATGTGGGGCACCTGAAATATGACTTACTCCATTAAAATCATTCACAGAGAATATTGAATGGTAGCTGAAAGACCTTAAAAACCTGACATGATTTCCTTTCATTTGATTAAGCATTTTGATTATGATTAAATTAAAGATGAACATAGGAGACCAATGCTGCAAACACAGTTTCACTTAGCTGCTGTTTGTCTTATGATCAGTTTGTGTTGAAAATAGTCACCCACAAGGCTTGCTGTGCAACGCATAGAATATCTCCAGCTAGATTCTAGTTGCTATATTAGCGAAGAAATGATATAGCATACAATCACAAGTGTATATGTAATGGTTGCAGGAGCAGAACTGAACCTATGAAATGATAACAATAACATAGCTGCGCTGAATTCATGAGTTGCTTTGGACATGGGAACACACAGTAATTGGATGGGAGGCCAAAGCCTCTGTGAAAACAACATAATGTAATACTGAAATAATAAAACAATCTACCCAATGTGTTTGAATTGGCGGCTTCGGTATTTCTCAGTTCTGTATACAGTACTGCAGGGGAGGTTATTTGGTTCAGTGCTTAGGCATGTTGTGTTTGAGTGTTTTAATTAGCAGAGCATGTTTACTGTGGCCAGCTGCGGCCTGTCCGTACGCCTGTCTGTCCGTAAATGTATAGTAGACCGACAGGGTTAAAGGACGCCTTGTTCCACTCTGTCCAGCCCTAATGACAAGATGATGAAACTGTACCGCAACAAGGGAAGCTTTGACTCCAACAACTACATTTTTCTAAGTCCACCTCGATCAACTGTAGTGTGATGTCGCAATTACACAAGAGCGTCATGACCTGTAAAATGGCACTTTAGAATGGGAAACCTTACATTTTTCATTCATCATTCGGAAGGTGCTTTCAATGATCTACGGCAAGGATGTCTGCCGCGGCTATCAAAGGAAGGACATCTTGTCTGTGTCATCGAGAAAATAATTGACCCATGGGACATAGGTCCTGACTGGGATCCTACCTGCTGTCTTTTAGCCACTGTCAGGGAGGAGGTCCAGAATGCTGATAGACAATCTGTAAAGACTTCAGCCATGAACTAATATACCTTTTCACCCTGGTTCTCATATTTCTGGGACCAAATACCTGAATAGGAGTTTGTACGACAGCAGTAGCGATGCTACTTAATACTATTCCACTACAGTGTCCATCAGTTGCTAAGTGGGTTTATTGTTCAACTCTGCACCAGTCTATTCTTGGAGGTTTCTTAGGAAATTTGAAAGATCAAAGTGGTTGTGGTTCATTACATTACAGAAGTTAAAACATTAGACCTAGATTAAGACTTGGAGATAACATCAGGCTGGTTTTACGGACACAGATTAAGCCCAGTGGAGAACTACATTGAGCTTGAATTTTTAGTCATTGGCTAAGTTAATCTGCGCCTGTGAAACCATCCCATGTAGTTAGCTATTGACGTTTTGACGTGTCATGTAGCTGTATGTCTTCATAACAGCATCTTACATGAGCAGCATGGAGATTTGAGCTGAAATACACTGCATGATTAATGTCTGGCTAGTATGTTAGGTGGGCTTTGCATGGTCTGGCTTGCTTTGATTAAACAGATTCCATCACACTCAGAGTTTATTGACACTGTAGTCTTGACAACTCAGCTAAACTAGGTTGGAATTTGAAGATTTCACATGTCCTTTTGAGCTGTGCGTTAAACATATTGCCAAACCTAATCTGTGAATTACTCCAACTTCAACAAGCAGCTGGCATATAATTTACCATTTGTCAAAGATATGACTTTTTTGAGGTAATTTTCATGGCACACGTCTACGAACCCCAACACAATTTGGGTACAAAAAATGCAACGGGATATGGAAGCCAAAATGCTGATTAGTTACATATGTTCACACATTCTAATTATCATTTTTGCATTGCTTTATTTTCTCACTGTTGTTGTTTTTCAAAACCCAGTGATTTACTGGTCATGAATTTATGCAACAGGGGTAAGAAGCAGGCTGGCTTGGAAGCCATAACTCACAGGGTTAAAGTCTGCCTTATTTACATTAGATATAATATAAACCTGATTTCTCATTTTGTTTTATGCCTGCAGTGTAAATCATTTAGAGAGAACATAGTAAACCACTTTATGTTGCCCCATGTATTACACATATGTACAATTCAACAATGTGCCATCTATCTTTTATTCATGTGATAGGCGGGCAGAACATTTTAAAAAGTTGTTTAAAGGTGTTCTTCCTGTCTATAGCAATGTCCATATCAGCAGTCGGTAGAACAATGTCATCGTTGGCACACCTTCACAGTGTCATGAACGTATCTGTAAAGATACTTTGCTGAGCTTAATGGATGAGCAAATGATCTGGTCCAAATGTTATTTTTATGGCTGATTTTGGCAGGCAGCCTTGAGTTTCATTAGGCTACATCTTCATTATTAATGCATTGATGGAAAGGCAGGGTTTTTGGGGAGGAGACGGTAATTCTGTAGATGGTGTCTCAGTCAGTCAGCCAGAGGGCAATGCAAAGCTAATGGATTCTGATGATCCAGCCATCTAAATGCATTTGGAAAGGATGCCAGTGAGAAATCCAAGTTTTGTATGTCACTGTGTGTAAAAATATTGCCAAAAGGCATTAAATATTATATCATAGTAATAACAAAAATATATTTGATGCATATCAATCATTTTCAAGAATTTATTGATTGAGTTCACTGGTTTATTTGAGTTTCCATTTGCAATGAAAAGCTGGGGTTCCTCAGGCTACACAGAGGCATTGTGGATTTGTTATGTATCTCTTATTGATTGGATGGTATTACTTAATTCAATTGCAACCTACTCTTACTTGGTGGAGCAAAGCAAATCTTTTGAGAATCAATGACAGGAAACAAGAAAGACAGAAATAATTGACCATTTCAACTCCCACAGGCCACAAAGAATAACAAACTAAAACAGCTTCTGGGATTATTGAAATACTGTATTGGGAACTATAGCTACTATGTTAGCGCTACTCAAAAACAAAACAAACACTGCCTTAACTGAACCCATACATAACCAAATGAAATGTCTTCGAGACGTGTCCCCAGCTCATTCTAGTAAGACACTGTGATGTGGGGCCGGTACCCCCCGCCTGGTGTTGATCTGTGACAGACCGGTTGTGTCACCGCCCATTCCGTGCAGGAATCCGTGGGCCAGATGTGATGTGTGTGAGAGCCTTCTCTACCCCCGTGGAGCAGGTTCACTTCTATCTATATGGTGTAATTGGCGTCAGAGTGTACACCTCAGAGTCCTTTAATCCCCTCTTTTATTTCAGCCACCATGAGGGATACCATCTGTCCTCCTGCCTTCTCATCCCCCAACCCTCTTAGGCAGGCCCCTACCAGTCCACACACACACACACACACACACGTGCCACGTGCGTTCCATCGCACGAGCACAAAAGTGCGCACACACACACACACACACACACACACACACAGACACACATAAATGACAACATGTGCACACGCACATAGCAGGGTCTCTTGTCTTTGTTTGTGACACTAGGGTCATTTAGATCACACCTCACTCGAGATGGGGCTAACTCTGTCCAATCAAAGAAAATAAGATCATGTTTATTAGTAGCTCGAGATGATGGACAGGATGCCATCAAATGAAAGATATAAGCAGACCAGAAACGAAAAGCAGCTCTGACACAGACATCCATCCACTGCGTTCAACTCTGCACTGCGACAATTCCGAGATTTTAGACGATTCAGAGATGTTATATTCAATTACAACAAACCAAAGAGAATTAGGTAGGTCACTAATGAGCAGGGAATCATGTGATGTTCTCCATGAGTGGTAGGTTATGCTCGGCCAACAGCAGGTTGGTATCCTCCCCCCTTTAAGAGCACGGCTGTATTGTTGCTGTATTCCGTTCTGTTTCCATCAGCTCTGCCCCGGGGGAGGCTGGAGCCTAGCTGTTTCCAGCCAACACTGCCGTGTGTTTTCTCCTGAGGTGGCCGCCCGCGTTCTGTTGTGGAGAGCACAGCTTTGTTCCAGAGCTACACTGTCGTCGAGGTCTTGACCCCGGCCGCGTCGGCAGGACAGGTGCTTTGCAGGTGCACATGTTTTCCTACAGATTTACCCTTGGATCCGTTCCACCTCGCTTCCTGGAACCTCGGTATCTCGTACGGGCGTCTCGTCTAGTTGACATGCAGGGTGTAAACAACAAGCCCGCTCAAACAAATGACATTCATTTCCATCGAGGCAGTCAAAGGTCACTCAAAATGTTGTAGAGTACACCGACATAATATGACAAATTCAGAATGGAATTAGGCCCCAGTGTTATTACAAAAAACCCACAAAATAAAACGTTCTGTCTTTGTTGCTTTGTGTGTGTGTGCGCGCGTGCTTGTGTGCGCGCGTGGTCTCACATTCTTTGTTGTGGTATTTTGGACCGCAGCACTGGTGTCTAGGGCGCGCCTGATTTAAATACCAGCCCATCTCATTAACATGCACAGATAGAGCTGCGAGGGCCAATTACATTCATCTTGTCATGTGGCGGTGCCTCTGAGTCGTTAATATTTTATGGCAACACGCTCCCCCAGCTGCCGCCACCGCCGCCGTCGCGGCAACACACCAGTGCTCTTACATTATTCCATAGCACAAGACATGGGATCAAAAACATTCCCCGGCAAAAACACATTTCTGGGTCATCACAGAGGAAGCATGAAAAATGAAGGGGGAGGAAATTTGATGGAATTTCTCCTCACGGTAATGTGACTCGTACGGTAACCCGTCAGGAAAATAATGTCAACAGTATCATCGGAATAACTGTGTTATCAACCGTCAACAAATCACTTATTTATTTCAACACTCGGCACAAGTCTAAACACAGGAAGTAACCCATTAAAAGGAGAAGATGAGAAGGGACTCACATCTGTTATAGGCGGACTTTCAAACAAGGTCTTGGAGGCATTCTGCTAATGCTGAGTGGGCTGAAACAAAACCTGTGATAGAAATATTAATTAAAGCTCCAGTGAATTGAGATAGCATAATAATTAGGCCTAACGCAAAGCAGTCGGCGGAGAAATTATGGCTCCTCTAGAAATGATGAGTGCATTCACTGCATCAGCAGTTTTAACAGTGAATGTGAGTCAACAACGGATTCAGAGATGCAGAAACAGCTACAGTAGTGGAGGAGCTTCGGCCTACAGAGACTGATATTTCTGTTCTCATTTTCACCACACACATCTATCAAACGATGACATCACCACCATCAAGAGCCAAAGCTAAAATTCCCCTGTGCATATCTGTCACTGTCCATGGGGCTCCTCCTCACACACAACAAGCATGACAAACAGCTGAGTGAGCACAACCCTGATTGAGGTGATTTTTTTCTTTCTTCAATTCAAATAGTATTTTTTATTCTTTAACTCATTGTGGTCAAACAGCAAAGTGTGTTTAGGAGGATAAAAACAGAACGGACAAAAAAAAAATTATGTTAGCTTGTTAATTATGTCGGCAACACCAGGATAACTGTAAAAAAACAATATCTTACCGCTAGTAGCTTGCATATGATGCCTACTCATCCTAAGCCCTTTGACAGTCCTAGGTACTGTCTTCCAATAGGCCTCATTTATTTTTTACAACAGAATTTTTCCCCCTGCTCTGGGAAGCCATGTCCTTTGTCTATATTTTTTTTAATAGTATCTTAGCACAATTTGCAGACTATTCAGCATAGTGGTACTTGGGATTTAGATATCCTCCTCCGTCCTGTTATGAGAGCCACTGTGAGGGAATTAGAAGGAAATAGAACAGAACCATTCCAGAAAAGTTGTCGATGGAGGAAAGTAAAGAAAAATACCCCCACTACAAACAAATGCATGCCCTCACACACATGCATGCAGGGATTGTTTCTTTGATGAATTGAGTTGAATCCAAGTACAATCTGTAAGAAATCTGTGGCCAGGCTTCTGTAATTCTTGTAATGACTTGTCTAATGAGAGTGGCCAGTCTTTAGAACGCTAGCTTCAGTGCTGAGGAGGAGGAAAAAGAGCCTAGGGAACAGCTGGAGAATGAAACAGAGCTGTGGAGACAGAGCTGAGGAAACAGAGCTGAGGAAACAGAGTTAAGGAGACAGAGCTGAGGAGACAGAGCTGAGGAAACAGAGCAGAGGAGACAGAGCTGTGGAGACAGCTGTGGAGACAGAGCTGAGGAAACAGAGCAGAGGAGACAGAGGTGTGGAGACAGAGCTGTGGAGACAGAGCAGAGGAAACAGAGCTGAGGAAACAGAGCTGTGGAGACAGAGCTGTGGAGACAGAGCTGTGGAGACAGAGCTGCGGAAACAGAGCTGTGGAGACAGAGCTGAGGAAATAGAGCTGTGGAGACATAGCTGAGGAAGCAGAGCTGAGGAAACAGAGCTGTGGAGACAGAGCTGAGGAAAAAGAGCTGTGGAGACATAGCTGAGGAGACAGCTGAGGAAACAGAGCTGTGGAGACAGAGCTGTGGAATCAGAGCTGAGGGGACAGAACAGTGGAGGCAGAGCTGAGGAAACAGAGCTGAGGAAACAGAGCCGTGGAGACAGAGCTGTGGAGACAGAGCTGTGGAAACAGAGCTGAGGAAACAGAGCCGTGGAGACAGAGCTATGGAATCAGAGCTGAGGAGACAGAACAGTGGAGGCAGAGCTGAGGAAACAGAGCTGAGAAAACAGAGCTGAGGAAACAGAGCTGGGGAAACAGAGCTGAGAAAACAGAGCTGGGGAAACAGAGCTGAGGAGAATAGCTCAGCTGCTCCATTCAAGTTGCAAGATGTGGCTCCTGGTTTTGTCCCCTTGTTCTGCCTGCTAGTTCTGTCCCCTGGTTCTGCCCCCTGGTTCTGCCCAAGCTCACACTGAGAATGATTTGCGTTCCTGTCTGATAAATGTTGAGAATGGCCATTTAAATGTAAAGAGGCTGCTTGGCAAAGTGAGGGTCTTTTAGAAGTCTCTTTGCAGAACAATTCTCTCACACAGCATGGTCTTTCACCTCATCTCAACCACAGCTGCAGTCACATCAAGGCAGAGTGAGCATTGGATTTTAAATGTACAGTAGTCTGTTCCTGGTATTGCAGGTCTGATGCTGAAACAACCTACACTGCCAACCAGAGATTGTATTATTTTGATTAGATACAAATTAATAAAGAATAGTTATGTACAAAATGAATGTTTTAATCACTGAAGGTTGAAGAATCAACAGGGGAAATAGCTCAGGAAGACTTATGATAGAGTTACAGGACACCATGAATATATTAACATTTCGGTGATAATTGTGCAGGATGTCAAGCAGTAAATGGTATGAATGGTGTAGATTTGAGATAAATAATTGTTCATTAATATTATGACTGCATGCTGCAAATTAATTCATACTCCAGTGAGCATAGCTATAAACCTTAACCATTTCAATATAGCCAGGTCCAATTCTCATTCCATTGTAATTTCCACATTATTACTTTCTATTTCCCAAATAAATTCATGATTTTATGTACTATACAGGAGCTAAACCTAGTTTTGCTTGGAAAAAACAGAATACATATAAGTTCTTGTTATCGCAATAAATTCACAACTTGTAAATTGCAGACATTCCGCCACAGTTAAATCTAAATTCCATTAGAAACGTCAATCTGATGATCTATTCCTTATTCAACAAGGACATTTGTTATCAACGTCTGAGCATCAATTTGAACATGGTAATTGAAATTCCTGGTAATCACAATGTGAAAATAATGTTTGGGCTCCAGAGACGTCAGGCGTCTTCAAACACAGTCGGTAACAAATGGAAAACAATAAAGACGGATAATGGTGAAATCTTCTGCACATCACTCATCACTCATTGCTGTTATCTAGCCTATCAAACCAGTACAAGCCTAAAATCTCATTTCACAAACAGCTAGAATTGCTTCAGCGTAATGTGTGAACGGCACATTCTGCATATCAAACATCTTCCTCCCGACAAAGTGTGAATTCAATAAAACGGGAAAGGGAGGAAAGACGGCTGTTTCAGGGCAGGGAACAGAAGTGGAGATGATGAGACCAAGACGTCTTCTCAGGAAATGAAAAAGCAGACTGGTCTGTGGGATGAGAAACATCATAATCATAATAATCATTTGTCAAAGCCTGATCTCTATCTTCACCCCACAGGGGATTGGCTAGAGCCCTGCTCTAACTGGGACCCCAAGCTGGCGAGTTTACCGTTCACAACTTGACCACATTTGTTTTTGGTGTGTTTATCAAGACAAAAGGTCCAGGGAGAGCCATTACCGGGCCTTAAAGCCATTCATTGATCCACTTGTTTATTAACTGGCTCCTGCATGCCTTCACACTAATCATTATGCCTACTCCAGTCATGTCACTCAGCTCCTAGAGTAAATGTGACAGTCACATGAGACCATGTTAAAGTCATTGTTTAGTTTTGTGCCTTTGGCTTAGAGCATTGTGACCAGAAAAGATTGTAATCTGTCACAAAGAAAAAAATACATTAAAAGAAAAACTGAATTTAAAACATCTGCAGCTGGTTTGAATTGGAAGTATATAACAGATACACCAGGCACACAATGCTAGTAAAATAGCATCTACTTTAGAGTTCTTCACCAAAGGCTTTTGAATAGTAAAGCAAACATCTTTGCTCTATAGTGAGAGTATAGTTGCTGCGTGACTGTACAGCACAGCACATATTCTGGGGCCAACTAACTGAAACTTCAAACAAGGCACGTGGAACACAGTCAACTCCACCATTTGTTTAATGAGGAAATTAGTCCAGCTCCGCCATGGGGAACACGCACAGCATGAGGAGAATGAATGAGGTGAAAAACACTGTTCAAACCTCTTCAATATGTGGCCCATTTCCACCTGAAGAGAGTTAAGCCGGCAATAACAGGAACATTCATAGTTGCAACGTCCCTCAGGACGTACGGCTGGTTCTTCACTTCCAGTGAGGGTCTGAGATCCTGATAAGGTAATGTTGACCAAACAGACTTGAGCCTTCAGACAAACAGGTTGCTTTCCTTGTCTACCCACCAGGCCCTCTGTTAATTGCCATAATGGATTAAGGGAAGGCTGGGTGTATTTTCTGTGATAAACTTGCCATCTGGTTTAGCAGGACTGCAGCAGCAGGCACCAGGCAGGTGAATGGATGACGAGAGGTCTGTGGGCATCACACAAGACAACCGGGACAGGACAGAGGCCAGAAGGTGACTGGAGCACAAAAAAAAGCTGACAGCAAATACAACAGGGTGCTGGGTTTTACTCCAACAAAGTCTATATTATGGTTTCATGTTTACTGTGAGGATGAAGCAAGGTGTGGGAAGGACATACGTTCTAGCAGTGGATACGGTATTTAACCCCCCTTGGACCTAGCACAATTCCTCACAAAAACTTAATCGTTATATGACCATATATATAACCATATATATTAAACGATTTTTGAAAAGCAACAATCAGGGTAGGATATAAGAACCTTTCCAAGGCATTGAATTTCCTTTTTTTCATTGAAGTTTAATATTAAGAAATGGAGAAACAATGGCACAACTGTTAATGTCTAGAATAGACTATCCTAAAAAACTGAGTATCCAGGCAAGAAGGGTACTTATCAGTGAGGCCACCAACAGGCCTATGGCAGCTCTAACAGAGTAAAACTCACACGGCTGAGCTGGGAGACCTGGTACATACTGGAACAATAACCTGGGTGCTTCACAAAAGTTGCATTCATGGGAGACTGGAAAAAAGAAACATGATCTGATGAAGGTTGATTGACTGAAAAGTCCATAAATTAAAAACTGCATTGATCTGGAGTGTGCGAAGATTCCTATCTTATTCTCATGTTAGCCCTTCAAAGGCTTCTGCACCTCAACTATAGATTGGTGTGCGACAAAACATCTTCAGTCCAAAAAGAAAAAAAAACCTCACATCAATACTTGGCTAGAGTTTGACAGAAAACGTGGGAGACTCTAAGACCAAGTGGAAGAAAATCCACTTACACTTTATTTGGGTAGTCAAAATACAATCTGCAGTTGCTCTACAGATTTTCATACTGCATCAACCAACTATGAAAGTGTTTGTGTAAGGGTTGGGGAAAGGGTTAAGGATAGGATGAGGTTTAAAGTTAGGGTTAGTGTTAGTACAACCCTGTTTCCAAAAAAGTTTGGACGCTGCGTAAAATGTAATTAAAAACAGAATGCAATGATTTGCAAATAATTTAATTTAAACCCTATATTCAATATAAAATAGTACAAAGACAACATACCAACTGTTAAAACTGAGAAATGTTATTGTTTCTTGAAAAATATATGGCTACTTTGAATTTGATGCCAGCAACACATTTCAAAAAAGTTGGGACAGAGGCAACAAAAGACTGGAAAAGTTGAGTAATGCTAAAAAACTAAACCTGGTGGAATATCACACAACACAGGTCAATTGGCAACAGGTCAGTAACATAATTGGGTATTACACGATCATTCCAGAGAGGATGGGTCTGTCAGAAGTGAGGATGGGGAGGGGTTCACCACTCTCCACTGTGAATGACTGCACAGGCAAATAGAGCAACAATTTAAGAATAATGTTTCTCAACGAATCATTACAAAGAGTTTTGGGATCTCATCATCTGCGGTACATAATATCAATAAAAGATTCAGAGAATCCGGAGAAATCTCTGTATGCAAGGGACAAGGCCGAAAACCAATATTGGTTGGTCGTGATCTTCAGGCCCTCCAGTGGCACTGCATTAAAACCAGACACAATTCTGTAGTGGAAATCACTGCATGAACACTTCTGAAAACATTGTCTATGAACACAGTAGATCGCTGCATCCACAAATGCAAGTTAAAACACTACCATGCAAAGAAGAAACCATATATAAACAAGATTCTCGGGGCCCAAGCTCATTTAAGAGCAAAGTACAAAACTGTCCAGTCGTTTGATGAATAAAAACTTGGAATTATTTTTGGGAATCATGGATGCCGCATCCACAGGACTGAAGAGGAGAGAGTCCATCCAGCTTCTTACCAGCTCACAGTTCAAAAGCCAGCATCTGTGATGGTATGGGGGTGCACATCTGTAAAGGCACCGCTAATGATGCCATCCAGATGATGTCTTATACAGGGAAGGCTGTGCTTATTTTAGCAAGACAATGCCAAACCACATTCTGCACGTATTACAACAGCATGGCTCCGTAATAAATGAGTCTGGGTGCAAAACTTACCTGCCTGCATTCCAGACCTGTCACCCATTGAAAAATTTGGCTTCTTATGAAACTAAAAATACGTCATTGGAGACCCCGAACTGTTGAGCAGCTGAAATCCTGTATCAAGCAAGAATGGGAAAACATTTCACTTTCAAAACTACAGCAATTGGTATCATGGGGATGGGGATTCTCCTCTGTATCAGGGCCTTGAAAGCTTGTGAAGATAGAGGGCAAAATGGAGGGAGCAAAGTACAGAGAAATCCTGGAAGAGAACCTGCTTAAGTCTGCAAAACATCAATCCATCTGGACATCAATCCATTTGAGAATATCTGGAAAGGGTTCAAAATTGCTGTTCACTGAATGTCACCATCCAACTTGATGAAGCCTGAGCAATTTTGCAAAGAAAGATAGGCAACAATTGCAGTGTCCAGATGTGCAAAGCTTGTAGAGACCAAATAAACTCATGGGTGTAATTGCAATAAAAAAATTTCTGTTTTAGTTTTGTAATTAATTTAGAACAATTTGTAGATTTTATTTTTTCATTTTGATGTTATGGATTTAAAACCCATAATAAAATCAATTTTGATTAAATTTTGCAGTATAATAAAATGTGGAGAAGTCCAAGGGTTGGATACTTTCGAGAACAACTGTATGATTGTTAAATAACATTTACATTTTTACATTTGCTGCAAAACATTTTGCAGACTCTCTTATTCAAAACAACTTATAGGGGTGACTGCATTCATTTTGATACTTTTTTTTGTAAAACAGCCATGGAGTTTTGAACCCTGCAGTAATTAGGGTAACATGGGGCCTCACGCCCCCTGGGGTAAGACGCCCCCCCATGTAACTCTCAGAAAAAACACAAAATGTAGCCGTTCTTTTTTTCAACACCTCCTCTGGCTGCCACTAGTCTTAATCAACTACAAATGTATTCTGTATCATCACACCTTCTCAGCCAACTATTAAAAACATTTTCTTCTGAATCTCATTTTAAAGACTGCTGGGATTTAAAATATTGCCTTATTAAAACAATAATAAGTTTAGTTTAACTGTTTGAAATGGCTTGTAAGGAAAAGGTAAGTTGGGTAAAAAACAGGGCCAATTCTTTAAAACCCTTAGGCATTATCTTCTATTGGGATAATGTTCCCCAGTGGAAATTAAACCCATGGGGGGGCATCTAACCCCATGGGGGGCATCTTACCCCAGTAGCTGGAAAAAATTCCCCCTTCCTAATAAATACATTTTTATGAAATACAAATTAATCTGTCAACTGCAGCAATTTATGTAACTTTATAATATGTTACCCTAAGCATAGCCATCTTCAACATACAAAAAACAAAAAAACCCACTAAACCTTTCTTTATTGTGTCAGTAAGTAGACATTGATCTTAGGGGGGGTGTCTTACCCCAAACTACCCTACCCCTTAATAATGTCTAGTTTCCTTCACTGTTTTAGCATGCATGGCAAACAAAGCGCCATATGATGCTCATCCTCACCTCAATAATCACATCTTACTGAATATGAAGTGGGCGAAATTGGATCCCTGTATTAATTATCTCCTAACAGCATAAACCTCTCAGCTCAACCTGCAGACACCTCCACAGCACATGCTACCTTGGGGAGGTTCCTTGGTGGGAAGGAAAACACAATTTCCCTTTCACTCCCCCCTGCTGCTGTCCCTCTCCTGCTTTGTTGAGATGTGGGAAGGGGGCGGGTTACCAGGCAGATAGACTGACACACGGTCTAGGCCAGACGGCCTTTCAAAATGGCCTCAGTTCGCCACAGCACAAGCCCAAGGACATCTTATGTATCCTGTGGTTCTAACACATGGCAAAGCTTTAGCAAAATGAATAAAACTATGATGGATTTGCAGCGTTGATTGTGGCTCATTATGGGTTGAGGAACTGTTATGGTGGTGCAGAACAAAAACCCGGTGCCAATGCGGGTCGATATTTTAAATGAGATACAGTATCACTGGCACAGATGACAAAAGCTCCTATACAACGTGAATGGATGGAAGTAGCACAGATGGACAGGGAGCCAGATAGCCCACCGGATGTTTGAAATATGAAGCATCAGGTTGTCTTTTCCACTCCCCACAGGGAGAAGCCCCGTGGCAGGGCGGAGGAATAGCAAGATGGAACTGGGTCGACATTCTGGTGAATTTATCACAAATGAAACATCTGATATCAATATACTTTTCCCAAATGTGTACTGTTTTTTAGAACTTTTTTTACCAAAAATAAATAAAAAAATGCCGTGTTTGAAAGGGGTACATTAAGTGATGAATTAAGTAGGGTGTTCCTAACAGAAACACCCTAGAATGTGACAAATTGCTCATTGGATCTAACTAGCTCATGCTTGGTTTTGCCACCTCCTTTTCTTGGTTCTGCCCACTTCACTAGTGTCCAGTCGAAAAGTGGAGCTTGGCTTAGTTAGTTTTGTTCTAAAAATCTTTGGAAGTAGTGGGCAGAGACCAAAAATATGTATATATATATATTTTTCAAAAGACAATGGATGCAAGTCTTCCAAGATACAGTATAATGTAAAAGTATGTCTTTGCTCAGCACTTTTCCCATGTTGCTTCAATTATTTGTAAGGGGGTTTACTTTAAGGAAATTCCAGAACATTCTAGAGCATGTGTGTTATTCCATGTACTAGTCACATATTTCCCTTGTCTCTAGTGGCTAGTTACAATGTTTTCAGTGAATTTGAGGTAGAATATTCTAAACTGGTTGCATTGTTCCTGTTCATTCTCCAATATGTCCAACCCACAGTAGAGGATTGTTACAGCTTGGCTTTAATTGCTCCATCTGTACTGTATTCCAATGGGACAACACAATCACAGTTCTTTCCCACAAAGAGACTGGGTTCTCATAGCTTAGTTTCAAATTTGTTTGATAAAAAGCTACAAAATAAGATGAATTTTAGGATTTTTGCCACTGGTTGTAAAACTGTCTGTCGTTGCCCATATATGCCTCATGCCTTTAAACCACTCACTTTCATACATGAATTGTCACAGCTAACTGAGGTAACGGTCATTCTGCCTTATGCACATATAAACACTTTATAACACATAGCCCAGTGGTTTAAAAAAATATATTTTACAAAAGTCCCAGACTGTATATTTAAATAAAGAATTACAAATATAGACATAACAGATTTTTAACATCCTTTTTTAAAGGAATGTGGCACTGTTTTCTTAGTGACACAACCTGGGAAAAACTGATTTTCAAAAACTTTGTTGATAGCGAGGAACAAATTCAGGTAGAGTACATAGAGATTATATACATGCTTTTGTAGAAGACAAACATTAATTTTCAGAGCTTTAATACAATTTGATATAATTAACTTTTCTGTCAGGCAATAGAACCTTTTACTTTAGGTAGTATCTAGCTGTACTTTTAGTTGCAGGACGTAACTAGTGAGAAAGGTACTTTGGATTAAAGGAGAAATACAATTAGGTCCGGAAATAGTTGGACACTGACACAATTTTCATAATTTTGGCTATTTTAATGGATTTGAAATGAAACAACCGAGATGCATATAGAATGCAGACTTTCAGCTTCAATTCAAGGGGTGGAACAAAAATATTTTATGAAATGATTAGGAACTGCAACCATTTTCATGCACAGTCCCCTTATTTCAGAGGCTCAAATGTAATTGGACAAATTAACACAATCATAAATAAAATGTTATCATGAGCCGTTCCAAGCTTTCTCCATACTTTTTTCTTCCCCTCATTCTGGTACTGGTTGATCTTAGTTTCATCTTTCCAAAGAATGTCTAATCTGGCTGTTCTATTCTTGAGGCTTATGAATGGTTTGCACCTTGTGTTGAACCCTCTGTATTTGCTCTCGGGAAGTCTTCTCTTTATGGTAGTCTTGGATAATGATATGCCTACCTCCTGGAGAGTGTTCTTCACTTGGCAGGATGTTGTGAAGGGATTTTTCTTTACCATGGAAAGGATCCTACAATCATCTACCACTGTTGTCTTCCGTGGAGGTCCAGGCCTTTCTGTGTTGCAGAGCTCACCAGTGTGTTCTTTTTTTCTTAGAAGATACCAAACTTTTGATTTGGCCACTCCTAATGTTCCTGCTATCTCTCTGATGGATTCTTTTTTTTTTTTTGCAGGCTTAGGATGGCCTGTTTCACTTGCATTGAGAGCTCCTTTGACTGCATGTTGTGGGTTCACAGCAACAGTTTCCAAATGCGAATGCCACACCAGGAATAAACTCCAGAACTTTTACCTGCTTAATTGATAAGCAAATAACAAAGTAATAGCCCACACCTATCCATGAAAGAGCTTTCGAGTCCAGTGTCCAATTACCCTTTGTCCTTTGAAAAAGAGGGGGCTACATATTAAAGAGCTGTAATTCCTAAACCCTTCCTTTAATATGCATGTGAATACCCTCAAATTAAAGCTGAGAGACTGCACTTTAAGCCCATATTCATTATTTAACTGTAACCTGAATATATTTTGGTAAACAGCCAAAATAACAAAACTTGTGTCAGTGTTCAATTATTTTTGGACCTAACTGTATGTGGAATTGAGTGTATACATTTTTTTTTTGATAAGGTAAGCATTTTAGTGTGTGTATAGTAACAATTATTTTATGGATTGGTTTAGGAGAAAAGGTGCTTAAATTTGCATTAAAGATGTAATCTGTAGAATTAAGTTGAGGCTAGAGGCTAAGTGATTTGCAGCCATATCAATTTGCATTCAAACCAACTCTCCACTATTGCCTGCTCTCCACATGCGCAGGTGTTAAACTTTCACTGTTGGTCAACCCAGTCTGCCATTGTTCATTGATGTACTTGAGGAAAGGATGATCGTGACATCCATAGCAGAAATAAAGGGTCCAGTCAGTTCTGATTCAGTTCACCAGTAGAAAGTCTGCATTTTAGGATTTGTTTGGTTTTTACTCAAGATAATTGGTGGGTAATTATAAATTCCGAAACACAATAATTCCACTAATATTGCCGATATATTATGGACATTTTCTGATATAACATGCAAAATATTGACTTTGTAAGAAAACTTTTTTTTAATTTAGAATTATTCTCAAATGAAAACTGATTCAGCCATAGATTGACTGTTCAGCATTGTCTCAGTGAACAGTTAGATGCTTGACTAGTCATGTGCGACATGCACTTACAAGTCAGCTAGAGTTAGCAGCAGACAGACAAGAAATATCCAAAATGGGTATTCTTTAGCCGATCAGTATTGAATATATGCACATACACTAGACTCTGCCCACAAACACACACACTTGCACTACCCACACACATAGTTACAGTCCACACACTTATTTGCTGCAAAAACACACACAAACACTTCATGTACATAAATCTAGACAGCAGGCTTTTGCCATCAGATAGATAAGCAAAAAACTGACTTAGGCATTTTAATTTTTGTCAGGCATGGGACGAGGATATTTGTAACTAGGGAAGGTGAATGTTCCTCAGTATTTTTGGTGTGTTCGTGTTTTGTCTCTTTTTGGGAAGAGGATATTTGTAACTAGGGAAGGTGAATGTTCCTCAGTGTTTTTGGTGTGTTAGTGTTTTGTCTCTTTTTGACATTTTTTAATTTGTATTTACCTTTAATGTAAAAAAGAGGATTATGCCCTGTTAATGCCCTTTTGTTTGCTTAATGTAAGTATTTGAATCAACACTTACTTTTTGCAAGCATAACACATAACCAGAGTTGGGGAGTAACGGATTACAAGTAATCCTTTACATGTAATGGATTACAAAAAAACAGTAACTGTAATCCATTACGTTACCACCTAAAATATTGTAATCGGATTACAGATACTTTTGAAAAAAAATTATGATTACTTTTGGATTACTTCAATTGAAAAAGAATAGGTGCGCGAAATAATTGACAGGCTGAATGCTTGGTTTTTTTTAAAAATGTTTTTAAAACATCGTTGTTTGAACCAAAATAACAATTGAGCGCCTTAGTTGTTGTGTGTGATCATCATGCGGGAAAACGTGGACGCGCATAAGCAGTTTAGTGACTGATGAAGCGCTAGTTTCATTATCCGACTCATTTAAAGGTGATTTAGTTATCTACTCGACGCATCTTTGTCGATCGTGTTATATATTAGTTGAAGCGTTATATATTATATAGTTCAAGTTTCAAGGTTTATTTGTCAAATGCACCGAACAACACAGAGGCAGGAAATTTTTTTGAAGATTAGGCAACTATTTGTTAGATAGCTGTAACATGGGCCGCTTTCAAGATAAAACATTATAAGGAATTAATCACGATATTTAAGGAGAAAAGGTGTGTTGGCATTGACTTTAAACTAAGAGTGCAGGTCTGTAATCACATTTTATTTCTATAATTTGCGATTTGAAAATCAATTGCTGGTGGCCCTAATAATCATGTTACGTTCGCGAGGGTAAAACGTATTTGTGTGCGGGTGTTTTCGATTGCAAACGTGCGTTCGTGTGCCTGGGTTTTCTACAACGTTTTGACAATGTTGGTGGTTGTGGAGCAAAACAACACACTACTGTATTCATGTACACGCGAAAAGCTGCGGATATCTTGATATTTTATATACAACAATGTCAATACCCCTTTTGAGAAATTGCCATTTATTTTTCAGCAATGTTTTGAAGCAATTAGAAACATGAATAAAACAATTAACAGAAAAGGTTAACACATCCTTCTATTTTGGGTTATGTTCAGATAAACAGCCAGATTCTGGAAGATCAAGGGTTATTGGATTAATTGGAACGACTGAATATCTGACAGACCTTTAGCGTGTAATGTAGCGATGTAGCCCAATCATATTTAAGTAGAAAGCAATGGTTTAGAAACCCTTTCCAAAGGCGCTGTATAAAACCCATATGTTAAAATGCAAATTCCGTTTTTGGCCAGCTATGTAAACTCTAACACTGACTGATCCCGCAAAGGGTGTTCAACTGGTTATAGGCTATTCCTATTTGTTTTCTAATACCTCTTAATATGAAAGTAATCTAAAAGTAATTCAATGTAATCAGATTACGTTACTGATTTTGAGTAATCTAGAAGTTACGTTACTGATTACAAATGTAGACAGATAACTTGTAACTGTAACGGATTACATTTAAAAAGTAACCGACCCAACCCTACACATAACACAGTAGCACAGTTCATAGCTTGAGGCTAACAAGCCAGCTCAAACTACCCTTGAGTACAGTTGCTCAGCTCAATGCCTGGTTTCTCCTGGTGATGTTGACAATAGTGCATAGTGGTTAGGTTAGACACATGAAAAATCTGTAAATAAAGTTTCTTAAAACATCACTGTAACATAACACATTTGTAGTTTGTTTTACCTAGCTAGTTACTAAGTCATCATTGCCTACTTCCCAACGTTCCCTGCTCAGAAGTAGGCAGTGTAACACCATTGTGAATAGAAAATGTATTTCTACTGTAGTCTGAATGTGTCTAAATATTATTTAAATGTTATTTAATGGTAAATGGCATGGCGATAACTGTTGTTAAAGTGAATAGGCTGCAGTTACGACTCATTAAAAACCTGGGGGCATGAAATTACATTTAGATTCTCTTAACAATCAGCAATTATACAAGGCTCTTTAAAAGATAATAACATTTGTTTTTATATTACTTTGTTGTCAATCAACGTAGTTTACCTATAGAAACCTAGAAAACCACTTCAAATGTCTTAAACACATCCTGATGAAGTTTATTTCTCCTTAAAATACCAGATTCTGGTAAACAAACCAAGAACTGTTCATCCATTAAAAGCGTTTCAAACTTGTGCTTTGGAGCTTTTAAATGGACATCTTTAGCAGTGAATAACGAATGTATTTGATCTAGTTCAGACATCGATGACTATTGTCTATGTGGCTGGCATGCTGTGGAGAGGACTTGATTATCACCTCAGTCTGACAGGATGAATGCATTATCAACTGTAATTAAAGTGTCACCGGTGTTTGCGTAGAGAGATGGATGATGCTTTGATGATCATGATGAGAAGCAATATATTGACCTGGGCTGTACTGTCATTCTCATTATCAGCCAATATCTTACAGTGCAGTTGGTTCTTTCCAGACAATTTCTCTGGTTTAATCTGGAGAAAAGCTTCTCACTGTAATTTTATTTATATATTTTTTTACAGGCAAACCAGGACAGATCGTGTTTCGGTCCATATTACGTCAGCTTCTAAAAAAATCTCTAAATCAATGACTATGAGGCCTCGAGGAGGGTAAAAGAGGAATTCAAGATGCTGTCTCTGGAAAAAAAAAAACTGGCAACCTAACTGGCTAAAAACGTCAACCCCCGTACTACCTTTTATGGAGAAGCCAACCCCTTATGAATACACCAAATGTATTTAATTTACTGTTCAAACTGTAAGCATCTGCATTAGTGGAAGAAATATTGAGATTTATCACTCCAGCATGTTTCATTTGAGATGTGCAGTAATTATTGTACAGCAGTCGAAATGCTGGGACTACAGGGAACATGTATAATAATGTAGTCATCGAAAGAAAACTCAAGAAGTCTTCACAAACCTGGATGTGTGCTGGTGTTGAAAAAGGCAAAGCTGTCTAAGTGAATGGAATGTGCAGACTAATGGCATTAGTAATTGAGAAAATGAGTCACCTGGGATAGGAGGTGTTTGCAGGTGGAGTTAATGGGGGGATTAGTTGGGTTAAGGGCTAATATGAATCACCAATAACTTGTTCCACATACTGTCTGCCAGCATACTTTAACATGGCTTCAACCAGGCTAGACTGATAGGGTTACACAACTGACATATCGAGGTCATGCTTCCAAAACACTAGGACCAGTGAACAGAGGCACTTAGAAGTGATAAACATGGCCTCACGTCAACTGTTAATAGAAAACGAGAAGAATCCAGGTTCCAGGGTCCTTGTAAACTAAATGCTTACTGAGTGGGCCCAACATTTGTCTCTGGCTCTATGAACATGTTGTGGCGAATTACTATTTCCACAAGCAGGGTACACGAAATCCTTATACCCATCCATGACCCCCCTAAGACGATGCGCGCGTGTATGTATGTGTGCGTGTACACGCACACGCATACGTACACGCACGCACACACACACACACACACACACACACACACACAAACACACACATGCGCGCACGCACACATGCTCAATATTGAATGCAGCTGCATCTCCCAGAGGGGAAAGAGTCATTTGTCCAGTTCAGAAATAAGGGTCTCCGCGTTCCCCCACAGCAGGATGATGAAAAACATGAAACCGTGCTGCTAATGAAAAGAACACTCAGGATGTGTATTATAATTCCATCAGTCTCACCTTGGGAGTCCTGGTCCAGGTCTAGCCAGAGGAAAGGGCCATGGCTTTTCAGACCCTCTCCTTTCAGAGGGTCCTGCAGTAGGCCAGGCCTGCCACTCTCACGTTTCCTCTTGACTCATTCCACAGGAAGTTGACTCCCATTTCCTGGAAAAAAAAAGGCGAAGAGGGTCTGACTGGCTGGCTGCGTGCATGGCAGAGCTCATATTTACGTAACCACATACTGGGCCTGATTCATGTGAAACAAGCACTCCCTGTAAACAGTCTCATTACTGAACCCCAGCACTTCATTACTCAACAGGCAACGTCCCAATAGCAGGGTGGGATGATATGATGGCATGAAGCTGGGTTTGTAACCACTATGACTAATATAGATGTATAGCATGTAGAGCCATCCAGAGAAATGTATCTCTTTGAGGTACATCTAAAATCGCTATCCGACACACAGTGCAGTCAAACCCGGAGGTTTTCATTCCGTAATAACTTTAAAATATATACTTTAGTATCCTTAAGCTTCGTTCCATGAGACCTTTTCAAAACGTTGCAGTCACCCTGATCATTTTCAATGCTGTAATTCACCATGATGTCATTCCGTGTTGAAGCTGATGTAATTGTGACAGGAAGAGACATGTTCATTACAAACTAACCGCATTATATGCTCATAATCACGTTGAGTATCACACATTATTACCTCCTCTGTCATTTAATCTCTTGCATTTTCACAAAAGGCATTTTTGGAGGGAATTATTGCTACTTTAAATCCATTTGTCACGTCTGTCTAAATCGACGCTCTCTTCGCTGCGTCTCAACTGTAATTTGTAATGTTAAATAAAGGCCAATTCATTTCCTGCAGGGCTGGGCAGCAGCCTAGACTAATCGTCAAGGTGCCTCAGATTCTAATTCATTACCTTCTACTTCTCCCGCTCCCAAACCAACAGAACATAAGCTGTTCACACCTGCAGTGCCAAAGGATGTGCATTCTGTTTGATGTTGCGCCACTGGAGGATATACTGAGGAAGTGTCTCACGTTCACACTAGGTTTGCGGCGAACAACTGCTTAAACCTTTATTGTCTATCCAGAAATTCTTTGGTTCTTTGGCACCAGGCTCACATGCAACACGTGAAAGCACTGCCTCTTAAAGGACAATAACATCCCACTGTAGTGTGACCATAATAACTACTTACAGTAGACTAAGATGTCATTCTATTATCCATTTAAACAAACAAGATATGAAACAAAAAGTTATCTGTTGTTAATAATAATATTTTAATAAGAATTATGGCCTCATGAATTATGCAGATAACTTGTATATATTCTGCCCCTTCCATTTACCCAGCTGCAAAAAGTACAGGCCTGGTCGAGTCCATCTGAGCCAAATAAGTGGTTGTATCAGCCTTTTCATGTACCCTACTGATCCCGAGCGTTCCATTTTTCAGCCGGAGAACTCTTACGGAGGGAAGTGCTTGACCCCGATGACTTCAATGGCATCGTAACCAGCTGTGGGGAAGAGAAATTTATTTTGAAAATACTGTGCAGACAATGTTCAGGGAAGCAGTGATATTTTCCCCCCACAGGGACAGAGATTGGTAATCAGGTAATGGAGACCATAGTACTGTAGTAGTGAACCACTGAGTGTGGGAAGTGTTTCTGAACCTGGTCCCATAAAGGGAGTACTGTATACTCTGCTGTAGTTCAGATGCAGCTTGTGGACTGGGTCAATTTATTCCTCAACACCCAATAAACCAACATGGCAGTTTTGTTAATTGTAATTTACACAAATTCTCCCAATAAGAAATATCTCTCTACATATTCATTTAGAGATTACAACTTGTCGCCGTTATGACTGCAATCAATCAGTTGTCTCTCCTCTCGGTAGAACGGAAACTGCAAACAGCAGAAAGACTCAAACATTTTTTGGAAAGCTGCAACCACAGCACACTCCATATTAAATACTGTCTTTCTTCAAGATGATAGGGAGTGATGGGGTCTGCCATCATCCTCTCCACGCTACATTAAGAGAAGCAACACTGCGGCTTGGCCGTTGCCTCGTCCAGCTACACCCTGCCAGGGCCCTCTCAGGTTCTGGCTCGGCCCTATCTCTCCAATCACAGAGAAGGGTCAGTGTCCACCCCGCTACCCGTGAGAGGAATACTGTACAAAGACCGGTGGAATGTTTTTTTTTCTCACTTTAGGTACGTCCTACCTACTGCAGAGGGTTCTTTTGGATCACTCGTTTTTAGTTTGTTTAACTATGTGATGCACATGTAGATGCTAAGGAGGTTTATTTACAGCGTCTTTAAACACATGCCACTTTGACAGTGCTTGCGGTGCAGCCCAAACTGTTGATACAGAAAGGCAACAGTGTCTTTCAAAATGGACGATTTAAGACTGTGGATTAACTTACACTTCTTATGCTGATGATCTTGACATAAAATGTACCACACACACACAAACACACCTCTATATTGATGGTGGACTTCATTCATTTTGGGGCATTTTGGTCAAGGATTCCTGACTCAGCAAAATCTCTCATCCACTGTCTTGTAACGTTTAACAAACTTCTCAACTGCAGCCTGTTGTGTTTGCGTTCTTGTCATGATTAATAGAATGAAAAGAAAAATAAACTGAAAGGAAGGAGAAAGAGAAAGTATAGGTAGGTTGATGTTTATCCAATAACCTGAACATTTTGCATTCATACATTGTTTTACTGGTGTCATCATCCTATCATAACAAGTTCCACTGGAAACCTTTTGCTTAAAAAACAACAAAACAGAAATACACAAGGAGCGGGGTTTCAAAGAAATATTGCATTTTTCATATGCCAAAGATGAAACTGATCACAGAACAGCAGTCAGTAGTGGGGACAGATCCTCTAGTTTCATGCTCACCTCATAATACAGCCCCTGTTGGTTGGGATGGGCAAGAACAGGTCGATAATTCTCCAGAGCGGTCTGGACCCCACCACCAGAGGGGGCAATCCCAGTTGAAATGAGATTCACTGTCATGTTCAGGATCTTACACACACAGGTTGAATGACTTTCCAGGCAGCTGTAGAGCGCACTGCCAGGACATGTGGAGGACATCAATAGAATTGCTCAATGTGGCCCGCCTCAAAAATTATTGATTTATTTATAAAATGAAGACTCATTGAACATTTAATACAAATAACTTCCTGCTGAAAACATGTTGGACCTTTATGAGTGTAATTGCATAAAATAGACTACATTTGGATTTCATTCCGATTTACCTTCACAAGAAAAAAAGTGTATTTTTAAAAACAAAACCACATCATTTCATGCATTTGTGTAGTGGAGAGGAATTGCCAATACGTGTTTTAATTTAATGCAGAACTTTTCCCCCTTAGAAGCCCATAGTGCTGTGCCACAAGGTGGTGCTATAAGAAGAGATTTGGTTGGACAGTGTAGGGAATGTGTTAGTATGTGTAGTGCGCTACATCTACGGGTGCATGCAGCATTCATCAGCATTTCACCACTGATACTGCTACGAGTACTCCCTCCCACTTCCTAGCCTAGTGGCTTTAAACATCCATTGATTCTAATTCCTCCGTCACCCCGGCTTCAGGCTCAGCCAGAAGCTTTATGGTGAAACAAAAGCAAACAGCCAGTGTGATCAGGATACATGTTGTGTCTGGCTGCCAGTGGAGACCTTTAGTGCCAATAAAACGACAGGATGTGCAGAGTGGCTGGAGGGATCCAATGAGACTGTGCTGGAATGGTGCTGGTGAACAATGCATAGGGCCGCCTGCCAAGCTTTATGGTCGGGGCTCACCCTCCCTCCACTCCCCTCCCCACCCAAACCAGACCCTCTTCCTTCCTGCCCTGTACTGTATTTCACACTTGAGCCAATACGAATGGCCAGGCGAGGCAGAACAATTGAACAATGACTGGAACCTTCAGAGGCCCCGAGGTGGTGTAAATGAATGGAGCGCAGTGTTGTGTGAGATACGTCGCGAGGGCCTCTGGAAGAATCCCGCGCGTAAAAAAAGCCCACCACTGGTTTTGCAGAAAACACCTCAATATAGAAAGTGTTTTCATTGCCACCACACAATGTTATCGACGATATAGGGCAACCGTTTTCTTTCTCCTCCGTGGAGGAGTGACCTCTGCGAACGGTCGCCTGCATGACTTCACCATCTTGCGGGAACAAATGTCAAGGGGAGCCCGGGTTGATCACAGCCATGCGCTTGGCCCTAGTGAGATGTCTTTGTGGCACACTTCAGTGACACATATCACGTGACAGGTAATGGCAGGATGTGTCATTGACACCGCCCCAACAGCTGGCCCCACAGTCATCCGTCAGAGCTGGCTCTGATATTGGGGGGAGCTCCCCGGTGGGCCATTGACCTCGAATGACAAACGTGCCTGAAGGAGTTATGGAGCTGCCAATCCCTGCACTCAACAGTTTCCATGCCACGGACAACCAGCCAATCAGAGACTGGGTTGTAGAACCGTATCCCACTCGTGCCGTTGGTCCTTTCAGTAAATGTTCACTTGCTGCAGCGACGTCTTAGAGGGATATGATTGATATGTTTTAAAATAAAGATAAATGAAGCATTCAATAAAACATACCTTATATTTATTATTACCAATGCATGCATTTTGCATCTTCTACTCTAATCAGCGTTGAGTTTAGGCTGAGTTCTAAATGTTGACATTTTTCAGCTCCTGGGAGATCTGGGAATGTTTGGTGTGTACTAAACAGCCTAGCACAATGCCCAGTCAGACAGGCATTTACTGCTCCAACTATATGACGGCAATAAAAAGCATGGCAAATTAGCCATTCTGTGAGCCCCCAGCTAGCAGTTGAGTGCTGTGTGTGTGTGTGTGTGTGTGTGTGTGTGTGTGTGTGTGTGTGTGTGTGTGTGTGTGTGTGTGTGTGTAATTTGAAATAATGAATGGGTTGGAGCTACCAAAGTGTCCTGGAATGAGAAGATATCAACACTACATTAACAAGTCCTAAAGCTTAGACGTGTCAGTTTGGGTCATTTCTCGTTAGACATTCTAATGGTGATCAGACCTAATGGAACATGGTGAATGGAAGTGTTCATAAAACTCAGATGAACTGATATCCCTGTATACCACTGACCAAAGAGAATGTTCTAATATTGGCAAGATTAAAAGGAAGTTAAAGGCAGACTCATCTTTGTTGCTGAATTCCACACAGGCTAACCTGTTCTCAAGGCAAGATGATCCCCAACTAAAAGAGATTTCCTGGATTGGAAGAGTCTAGTTTACAACTTCCTTCTTGTGGTGACAATCCCACCAAACTATGTGTCAGGTTGTTGACAAAGAGTGATGATGTCCTATGTCCTACCACTGGAGAATACTTTGGTCCTGGGGGAGGTGGACTTATTCTATTAATGCCGACAATAAACCAGAGCATGTGCTGTGATTTTACTTTCCATGTTAGCCAGAGGAAACTGCACGGCATTCTCCTCGGGCATTCATCCACAGCTGTGGCACAGCGATCAGCTCACCTGCAAGAGCTAAGAAATTCACTCTTAACGCTGAGTGCCTTGCGCTGTACAGTTTTAATGACCTTTGGCCATTACTGGACAACTGTGTGGGCGGTCTAACCACAAAAATCAAAGAATTGGTCAAAAGATGTCAATGGGGAGTTCGCAATCCGTGCACCCTTCTTCATCGACCTAACGTTCAAATGAGATTCAAATGAAATGTTTGATGTTGGCGTGTGGCAAATGGGGAGGCGGCTGTAAATCATATACTGTGTGTAGTGAAAGTTACCTTTAGTAATGTTTTATTAACCTCCCGTTTCAACCTGCCACTGATGGCCCCACTGACAACAGGAAGCAGCCCACTAGGCCACAATGTTGGATTCATTTTCCGGTGCAGTATTTCTGGCACTGTTCAAAGAGGAGTTGTGTGGGCCCATGGAGGAAACAGCTGCACTGCCTCTAGCAGTCAGTAAATTAACGCTCCTTCAGAACAATGTAACCAACACTATATAGTTGCCTAGTGTTTCACACTCTTTCTCCCTGGCAGCAAACCCTCGTTTAAGATACCACATGCAACATTCAAGCCATTTGTATTGCAGGTTTTTGATACATTAATTGTAAGAGGAAGCACTGTTCTTAATCCTAACCGTTCATAACATGACAAGATGAATTGAGAAACGGTTAAGAGACCAACAGTCAGAGCAGAGGTCATTTCGTAAAAGTAACAAGCTAAAAGATTGACTTTCTATTAAGGAGGAACTTAATTTAGTGTGAAGTATCTGGGTCCACTTTGAGAAGAGAGCGACAGAGTGAGAGAGAGAGACAGAGAGAGAGGGAAAGCAGGAAAGAGAGATAAAGAGAGATAGAGACAGTATGAGCGATAAGTGCTGCAAGGTTGTACAGTTGCTATCTGCGTCAAAAAGGCAGGCTTGAACTTTAATGGCCATTGTTTGCATACTTGTGAAATGGTTTACAGGTTATCATACTAACCCTGTCATAAAAGTCAGAGACAGCCATTAGCACTGACTGGCACTTCAAAACGGATGTCTTCTCTTTACTAAGCACTTTAGAGGCGGTGCACAGCTACAGACATACTGTAGAAAGATTATTTTGTATATAGTTAATTTAGGAGTATACAGTTTATGTGCAATAAAGATCAATGGAGTTTTGGAGAAGATTTTTACTGTAATGTCAGACAGACGTGGGCAACTTGCAATCTCAGACAAATACGTTTTGAAAACGTTCCCTTTTTGAAAGATCTTGAGCATGTACATAAACCAACAAAACCTTTAAAACCACAAAAAAATCCAACAAGATCAAAATCAACTATTTAAAACATTTAAACAATAAAACCTTTGATTCCTTGGCAAACAGACAATAAACTGGACCACAACCATATATAGTAGCTGGTCCTGTGAATGATTACCTGGTGAACCTGGTCAAGTGGCCAGGGTGTGAACTGACCAATGCTGTGTCAGGGAAGAAGGCCAGAGCTGAAAGCCATGCCTGGCGTGACCGTCTGGTCAACACGTCTGACACAACAAATGCCCTGGGGTCTGTCTCCTCCGATCCCCTGAACAGAGGGAGGGGAAAGGACTCTTCCCAAGAGCAACACCAACAAGCTGCCCTGATAACAAGAAGTATTTTTGTTGGGTTAGGAACAGATTTTATTTTGCGATAAGATCAGAAAACCTGGTGCATTAATAGTAAAAACAAATGTGTGATTGGAGGCAGACTGGCCAGAGATAATTGGTATACATCTACCGTCCAATGATGACATGTTTAAGAGGTTTCAAAAAAACTCTCAAAATAAACAATGTTTTTAAAATGTTTGTTGCAAAGTGGGGAAAACGTGTACATTCTCTGTGTTATGTAAATGTTTTCATGGCCAATATTTTACCTTTATAGGTAATACAATTTAATTATATTGGGTTTGTGTCACTATTGACACAAAATAATGTAACAAGAAACACACCCTGTACATGAGACATCAGGTAACATCCCATGGTAATGAATAATGCCCAGCAGGTAACCTATTTAGACAGATTATATTATTAGACCTTTCAACATTTTTACAAAGTGTAAATCTGTAATTTACTCTTAAGGATCTGTTTTCCAAAACAACAGCCAATCAGTTCCATATATCCATAAATAATCCCTACCTACAGCCCTGTGATGGCTTAAAGGTGGCATGCATGTGATTTCATTAAAAGAAATGTTTCAATGTAATTGCAGGAAATGTCTGTAATATGTCTGCAGTAATAGCTTAATGATGATGTTTCACAGTATTACTTACCCGCAAGTATTTTATTTGGCTGTGATATTTGCCTGTTGATTTCTCACCTAAGGACTGACTGATTTTTTCTCAGTGCAAACACTTCTGTAGAATTAAGCAAAAAAATCTATGTGACACAAAATTCAGTAAGTAATGTAGGGAATCATGTTACTATTGGAATCTTTGTGAAGTATACAGTTCGGAAATATTTGGACTCTGACACAATTTTCGTAATTTTGTCTCTGTACTGTACGCCACCACAATAGTTTTTTCAAATAAAACAACCAAGATGCAGTTGAAGTGCAGATTTTCAGCTTTAATTCAAGGGGTTGAACAAAAATATCATATGAAATGTTTAGGAATTGCAACCATTTTCATACACAGTCCCCTTATTTCAGGGGCTCAAATGTAATTGGACAAATTAACACAATCATAATTAAAATGTTCATTTTTAATACTTTGTCGAGAATCCTTTGCAGGCAATGACTGCTTGAAGTCTGGAACGCATGGACATCACCAAACGCTTAGTTTCCTCCATTTGTGATGCTTTACCAGGCCTTTACTGCAGCTGTCTTCAGTTGTTGTTTGTTTGTGGGTCTTTCTGCCTTAAGTTTTGTCTTCAGCACGTGAAATGCATGCTCGATTGGGTTGAGATCAGGTGACTGACTCGGCCATTGCAGAATATTCCACTTCTGTGCCTTAAAAAACTCCTGGGTTGCTTTTGCAGTATGTTTGTGGTTCCTTGTCCATCTGTAAAGTGAAGCACCATCCGAACAACTTCGCTGAATTTGGCTGAATCTGAGGAGACAATATATCCTTATACACTTCAGAATTCATCCGGCTGCTTCTGTATCCTGTCACATCATCAATAAACACTAGTGACCCAGTGCCATTGGAAGCCATGCATACCCATGCCATCACACTGCCTCCACTGTGTTTTACAGATGATGTGGTATGCTTCAGATCATGAGCCGTTCCAAGTCTTCTCCATACTTTTTTCTTCCCATCATTCTGATACAGTTTGATCTTAGTGTCATCTGTCCAAAGAATGCTGTTCCAGAATTGGGCTGGCTTTTTTAGATGTTTTTTGGCAAAGTCTAATCTGGCCTTTCTATTCTATTCTAATCTGGCCTTTCTATTCTTGAGGCTTATGAATGGTTTGCATCTTGTGGTGAACCCTCTGTATTTGCATTTGTGGAAGTCTCCTCTTTATGGTAGACTTGGATAATGATATGCCTACCTTCTGGAGTGTTCTTCACATGGCTGGATATGTAAAGGGGTTTTTCTTTACCATGGATCCTACAATGATCCTATGATCATCCACCACTGTTGTCTTCCATGGATGTCCAGTTCTTTTTGTGTTGCAGAGCTCACCAGTGCGTTCTTCTTTTCTCAGAATGTACCAAACTGTTGATTTGGCCACTCCTAATGTTCCTGCTATCTCTCTGATGGATTTTTTTTTTTTGCAGCCCAGGGATGGCCTGTTTCACTTGCATTGAGAGCTCCTTTGACCTCATGTTGTGGGTTCACAGCAATAGCTTCCAAATGCGAATGGCACACCTGGAATCAACTCCAGATCTTTCACCCTTTATTTGATGAATAAGTGACAAAGGAATAGCCCACACCTGTCCATGCAACAGCTTTTGAGTCAATTGTCCAATTACTTTTGCTGCCTTGAAAAAGAGGTACATATTAAAGAGCTTCCACTAATGTGGATGTGAACACCCTCAAATTAAAGCTGAGAGACTGCACTTTAAGCCCATATTCATTATTTAACTGTAACTTGAATATATTTTGGTAAACAGCCAAAATAACAAAACTTGTGTCAGTGTCCAATTATTTCCGGACATAACTGTATTTTCTATAACAAAATAATTGTTTAAAAGTGGTGGATGAAACCTAAAATAAAAAGTCTGCCTGAAGCAGAAAATATTAAATTAAAGCATAATTATTAGAGTAAAGCATAATTTTCCTGTAGTTGTTCTACATGGGTAGCACATTTGAAATGTTTGAGGTAGTGTGGAGAACACAATAAAACAACCATGTCATATGTGCCCATTACACTTTATAAAGAATAATGTCTGAAATGTGCCCTGGAGGGACAGTTCTGTAGTAACTTCAATACTTTAACCAATTTCATCAGTAAGCTGTATATTAAGTATAAGGTGTTTAACCATGTGTGGAAAATACAATGAAATTATGTTACCCCATATTCCTCACAATCAACTTTATCTAATTCTATAGCCTATAGCAATAACTACACAGCATGTTTGGGAGATTCCAAGTTCAGGAAATGTGTCCTCCAATGCACACCTCTAGAGCGTGACAAGACATGGCAGGCCTGACATCCATGCCGCCACACCAGGCAGCACTGAGCCAATTTTGTGCTACCTTCTACTGGACCCCCAGACACTGTCGGTATGCTGTGCCCAGGATTCGAACCCGAAGCAACAATCACTCAGCTGTACTGTAAAGCAATGACATACAATAGGTGTATTTGTGGATTAGAATGGCATGTACAAAAACAGTGTTTACATATAAGGTAATGGTAGCCTTCGTATCATAACCCATACATTTCATTGAAAAAGGTAGATTTATGTCAACACGTTTCATGTCCATTTTTCCTTCTTTCAAGATACTAAGTATAAGTTTTCTTATCACATTTTTTGAAATGGTCAAATGCATTATTTCATATTATAAACTGGGTCGTTTAAACCCTTATAGCTGATTTGCTGATAAGCTGTGGCAGATTAAATCATAAGTATGCCAAAATAAAACACTTGTTTCTGTTCTAATTGTGTTGGTTACTCATTTACAATAGATTAAAGGCTCCTCAGGGTTTTCTGGTATATTGCCAATATATATTGCCCAAGGGCCGTGTTCTGTTATGCCTCAGTCATGGTTTATTTGTCATATTACACACCCCTTCATGCCTTATGATTATTTGTACCTGACTGTATTTGGTACACTTTAGGAATCCCCCAATTGACAGATTTTAGTGTTCCAATAATACACTGATAAAATAGGCCGAATTTTGGGCACTGTAAAAAGATAAAAAATATGTTGCATATTTAGCCCACTTTATTTTATCCTTCAGTTCCCCTCCAACATTGGAGTCTATCACAAAGCCACAAAGCTATGTAGCAATTGTCTTTGAAGATTTTAGCTTGTGAGTCGTGTCCAATATGGCCGTATGGAGCGGGTTGGCAGCCATATTAGAAATATCAGCTATGGGGGTAATGGGCTGAAGCTTTAGCCAAAAATACTTCTGTTGACATGCGCTGGCTGTGTGTAAAATTTGGTGACTCTTTCACAGAGTTATGAATGTTTCACACAGTTGTTGGACTATTGTCGAACCACCTCAATATGACCCCCGTAAATGTTTTGAGAGTATTTTAAGGATTACATATTGTTTTGTCATCATTTGAGCACAAGGTCCAAACAAAATGCTTGTACCCACACCCCAAATTGGAGAGATTCTTCAGGCTGCCACATTGGACAACTGGGAGCAATTAGGGTTTAATACCTTGGTCAAAGTCAGAGATTTAGTTTGGGGATTCAATTCTGGAGAATGCTCCTAAATGCTAGGAGAGCTACCGTCATAGACTTATATAATTATCAGAATTATTAAAAATAATTTTGATAACGGTAAATCAAATTTTATGAATATGCTCATCCTGATTGACTGACAACCTTCTCAAATGTTTTTTTGGTTCTTATCTGCTGGCTATGCTACAAGTTATAGATTTCCAAATTGTTGTCAGGATGAAATAAACTATGAAATAAAATATAGCCATAGATATAATCTGAAGATTTGTTTTTAACGATTTAGGCATTCTGGAAGACAGTGAACATAAAGAAGTGATTGACAAAGAATGAGAAGGGCTGAACCATGCTAACTCCCATGTCATAACAAGCTATGCAACAAGATGGAAAAGTTTGCAAGATATGATGTACATTAAGTATTAGTTCACTCACATGGTGGGACAGTTCACAGCTGAAAGAAACCCTGGGATAGACTGCAGGGTTTTGTAGCATTGTAAACAACATCTACAAGTAAAATTTTATTAAATGCTAAAATGTCAAACTTTTTTAACTGTCAAAATTACAGAGCAACCTATATTATATCCTGTAAAATTATCTTGTTAAAGGATTGAAAATAGTTTTTACTGTAAAGTGCATAAAGAAGATTGTGTCCTATTAGTGCTACTAGAGAGCAGCCGAGGCAAAGGTACAGCAGCTTGTAGCTTGTTAGGCTTCTTGTGGAGAGAATCAACTGCAGCCGGTTCTGGATGGAACGTTGCATCATGTACCACCACTAGGGGGCAAAATAGGTCAAAGAATCTCATGATTACTCAATAGCTGGTGGCTCATTGAATGTTAAGTCATAAAAAATAACAAAACAACAAGCTGCTGAAATTTGACAAGAGCCTTAAACTTAAAGGTTGTAAATAATGCATTTGCACAGGCCTACAGGAAAAACCCACAATAACTAATCCAACTTAAATCAAATAGAAGTGTTAATGAGAACACGCTGTTGGATATCATTTGATTTGGCTATTGTGTTATGATATCTTTATCGTGATTGTTTCTTTATAAACGATAATATATTTTCTTTTCAGATGATCTATGGCCGCCTTTGTTTTAATGAATAGTGTCTCTGTATTGCATCTGACAGGGTCTGCTGGCCCCTTGTGTTTTCACTTGAATATCTATCTCTGTCACCATAGTTGAAGTGGGATGGAAAGAGGTTTCTGGGACCTATAAATGAGACAGCATATATCTTTGATAAACACACAAGGTGCTGTGATGCTCAGTATTAAGTGTTTCCTGTCAGTGTGGGATGTTGGCATGGCCCTGGTGTGGCGCTTGAC
>JACXGI010000001.1:135425-171041 GCA_016801175.1 Esox masquinongy
CACACACACACACACACACACACACACACACACACACACACACACACACACACACACACACACACACACACACACATATATATATATATATTAAAGCATTTGTGTTGCCTGTACAAGTGATGAGTTCTACTTTCACTACCACCACAGAGTGATTCTAACCAAAACATCAGTGTTTTGCATTGCATCACTGTTCTAGTCCACTAGGGGGAAAGTCTCCCCACAGCAGATCACATGTGATGTATGTGGGGGCTAACTGCCCTAGCTCTGCACTACCCTGCTCTACTCTGCTTCAACAGAGTTCCCTATTGTCTGTTGTCCCTGGCTTTACCCAAATAGCTCCACAAACAAACACATACACACACACACACACAGCTAGCTGATTATCATGATGTAAAGCTCTCCTAATTGGATTGTCCGTGGAGTAAGGACTTATTGTAATGTGTTATCTATTTCCTACGTTTCCTCTGCAGCGTTGGGGAGATGCTGTCATTCAAATGATAAACACCATTTCCACTTGAGCCTTTATCACTAAACACTGTGTGTGAGGAATGGAGATAAATGAGCGTGAATCCAACAACCCCAGATATGCTCCTATAGTCTTTCACCCCGGCGTTCACCCTGCCGCTCCACCAAAGACCTCCGCTCCACTGGCGAGATGCACCACCGAACAATTCGCCGGGAGGGCTGGACGCTGACCCGCATGGAAAACTGTTCTGGGACTACGTGTTTGGCAGACGCCGTAGGAAGAAAACAATTCACAGCTGGATTATCTGGCCACACGAGCTCTCGCTTAATCTTCGACAACAAAACAGGGGAGTAGAAATATTTACATGCCATAAAACAACAAGTTGCGTCATACTCATGGTGGATAGCTTCCTGACATCTACGAGACAGAACGTATTCATCTTTATGCCCTGTGTTATGACAAAGCGATGTTCCCCCCGTTTTTAGAACCTACCTTTAGTGGGTTGATGTGGATGTAGCACCAGAGATACGAGGAGACATGACAGAGACCCATGTGGCCTTGATGGTGAGGGATGGGGGTAGAGTAGGTTACAGCTCTGTTGGTTTAAGGCGGGAGAGGAGGGTGGATAACATCAAGGCTGGTCCACTTCCTGGTCCACTTCCTGAGCAAGCGCTCGGCTCCACCCAGCCCTGGCGTCTTTGACAGCGTCGATGAGCAGAAACAACCACCTTCCGGCATGCCAAATTACCGTCCGCAGCCCCTGAAGAAAACAATCATTTTATGTCACATGTCGGAATCTAATAGGAGCTGACTTTTTTTGGCCCACCTTAACCCAACGGTGAACTCTAGTTAATATGGTGCGTTTATGATTTTACCATCCATCAATGGCCAGGCAGTAGTGTGCTCTCTCACCTCACAGCACTGGCTGCCTTGCAATCTAATTGTGCCGGAGCTTCATCAGTTTCCAGGACAATCAATTTGTGCTCTCTCTGGGCGAAGGCTCTGGGCCACCGCACACCCTTTAATATCAGCTCCATCTTCCAGGGCCTCCTAAGCAGAGAACCAGAGAGCCAGGAGGGTTGCAGCGTTGTCGGCCTGGCACGCCCTGGCGCCCTGCCTTCCGTCATCTTCTTCTGTGGTATCTCCTCTGACAGGCCCGAGTCTGCATGAGGCTTTGAAAAGCAAGATGTGGCGAGAATGTGATGAGACCCTTGAGGAAGTGGCTGAACTTTTGAACCTTCGCGTGGGGACAGTGGGAGCTGCAGACAATATGAAGTGGCCCTGTGCCTGGGAGCTGTCACTAATGGAGTAAACATTGACATACGAGTACAGTGTAAAACAACCATTCATCTGAACAACTTCACCAGCCCTGAAAGGATACAGAAACGCCATCCACCATCTGACATTCTTAACTGCAGCTTTAAAAATATATATATATATATATATATATATATATATATATATATATATATATATATATATATAAATGAACTTGTTTCCATTAACACATTTTACACTGGGAAAAATGGCCGCTGTGTGTTTTGAAGGAGAGATTTCTTATCAACACAACATCGTGTCTTCGACTACAAAAATATAATAAATCATTAACTCAAATCTGTCTTATGTTTGTGTACGCATTCTTTGTGTTTTCAAAACACACTCCGACTTTGTTTGTTTATGGATGTACTTGTCAAGAAGAGCCTCAGGGATTTGCATTCCTTCTAGTTGATTAGTTCAGCCTTTATCTCCACATAATGAAGTAACCCTCTGAAGAGTATCACTACTTCTAAGTGCTTACTTCAGGTTGGTATTTTTTCCCGTTGCAGTAAACTTATTTGTTTAACATATGTCATACCGCGGATGAAGACATATGGTTCCTTGAACGTCGCTAACAATACCAATCAATAATCATAAATGTCTAAACATTGTCACATTTCATAAATCATGCCCATTGTGTTGGAGCTGACAGTGATCATTCTCACAAAGCCCAGCATAACTAATCCTTACCTTAATCAGAGGGTACCTACACACTGACCACAGGGAAATCAATGATGGGCTGATTATTAATGTTTGAAAAACAAAGTGCCTTGTCTAAGAAATAATACTAAGCACATTTTTATTGGCTGCCTACTTTCTGCACTATGCTATGGTACATATTTTAGTCTCAGATTTCTACTGTATTCATTTAGGTGACGTCAAAATGAGAGGCGTTGAACAAAGCAATGTCATCTGGGATTGAATCATCTTTAAGATTATAAAAGCCAATTACAATTCCTATATCCAGGTGTCATTGTGTTCGTGCTCTAGCCCAACCCATCAGCTTCTGGGACCTATCTGACAGAAACCATCACTTTCTGGGACCAATCAGACAGAATGCATTTGTTTCTGAGACCAGTCGCAACGTTTAAATTGTTTTTTATATTCTAGAAATGATCTTGGAGGTATTCAGCTCCAGACTCCAGGCAGAGTATAAACTAACTCCCATATGCACGGTGTAGTGTTTTAAGATGCTATGTAAATATTATGCATGTGTTATCTAACACATTGGGTTGGTTTCCTGAAAACAGATTAAGTTTAGTCCTAGACTAAATGGGATTCCCTGCCTAGCTTGCTTGAGTCCAGGATGAGGATTGAATTTGCGTTCAGGAATATGCCCTTTTGATTAACATGCAATAACACTTTCAGACGACCGCAGTCAACATGTTTATGCACATGTTTTGACAAGGAGACATTCCATACTCCACCTTCTCATGTTCTTATTCGTGTCATGTGCGTCAGCAGGTATTCTGTACAGTTTCATCCCATGGAACGTTTTCTACAGAAAATAATTTTCAAGCCTCTAATGTAAAGCTGTTTGTTGTCCATTGGCTGGTGTTTAACTGTAGATTTAAGTGCACAACAGGTTAATCTCTTTGGCAAGCAGAAGTGAACCTTTGCCAAGGCTGTCTCTAAGTCTCAGAAAAGAGGGGGTGGCGTTGAACAGGAAAACAGACAAGACAAAAGAGCCGTGTTAACTGTATTGTTAGAACATGTATTTCGCACCGACTGAAGGAAATGTTAGCATGGACACAAACTGCCCCCCTGAGACATAAAGATCTTTGGTGAATGGTTGGCTTCCTCTCCAGTACAGTAAGCGACGATGGACTGGTTGAAAGGGAAAAAGACAGGACCTCACGGAAATCACCATCCTGTACCCTGAAGTAACAACAAGTACTTTCCTCATCCAGTTACACAAGACACAATTGAGACTGATAGGTGTTGGTGCAGCGGTCCGTCGATCAGGTTGAAGTATGTGGGAACAATGCCTGAGCACATGGCGGCTGAGAGATATTCAGTTCAGCCGTAAAGCTATCACTCAGCTAACTTCGCAGGGCCATGACAGTGTAGCTAAAAATGTCCTAATTGCTGAGATGACATTTTGGTTGAAAGAAACGCGACGACAACCTGGTCCCTTGCGTGTTTAACTGTGACTTCTTTTTGGGGCTAAGCATTAACGTCAGCAGGCAACTATCTCTGAGGTCACTTAATAGTTCTGTTTATGGGTTATAATGAGTGTTTATGAGTTATCATAGGATCTTCAGAAGCGGGCTGTCATGCAAACATGTCAAGAAGCAGCGGGTCAATTTGCAGTCATCAGGCCCTTGCTCCGCGGAGGGCTCACTCCCTCTTGTCCCCTGGAATGATAGACTGTTTCTGTAGCAACGGGCCCACTTCCTCCATGTCTCCCCACACGCCACCTGGGCACCGGTGATGTGCCAGGACAGTGCCCCCTCTTCCTCTGAGAGATCCTGTGATTGAGAACAGTGTTTACATTGGAAACGCCTCAGGGAGAGAGGGAGAGAGAGAGAGAGAGAGAGAGAGAGAGAGATAGAGAGAGAGAGAGAGAGAGGAGGATTCATCCAACAAGCTACAACGACAGCCTTCTACTTCTGATAACATTATCTGGCATGATCATTGCAGATCAACATGTCATAGCTAATTCAAACACCCGAATACTGGCCAAAAAATGCACAAGTCAATTAAGTAAAATATTTCAGAACTAATTACAACACTTGGATATCGGCCAAAAAAGACAAGTGAGTTAAATAAAATTGTTAGCCCTAACCCATTTAGTTTTTTCGGCTTGCTATTTGTTAGCATTCTTCTTTGGTGGTTTCAGGGAAAGGGAGTAATTTGAAGTACACTATAATTCCTGATAAACACACATCACCTTCCCTCCCCGAATCAGCGCCTGTGGGAGACTTCTAAGTAGAGTTCTCCCTCACATCCACCTCTATCGCCTGTGGCTTTCTGAAGCTCAGCATTCTTCCACTTATCTTTATTGCCTTTAACACTGGCAGCCCTGATCTGTCTCTGCTTTACATCAACGCTGTGTACGGCGCGGCAGAAATTCCTTCATTATCAGTTGAAGTGAACCGGAGTCGTAAGGTGCTAACAAATTGAGTTATTTGTGTTAGGGAGAAAACAAAACAAAAGGAACTTTCTGAAGAGGTGAGCTGAACTGAACCTTAAGCCGGCCTACTACTCACAAATAAATACAACCTGAAGGTGTACAGACTGGAGTGTCCTTCTATAGCAAGTTGAAAGGTCTCCAGAATGTTTGCACGGTTTTCACGGAACGGCCAGGGGTCTATCAGCTCATACCCTCCGGAACGGGGTGATGATACACCTGATAACAGATGACCTCGATAGCCGCTTACTAGAATTGTGGTTATGCAACGGTCTGCTAAAGCACTTTAAAAACAGAGAAATTCATAGGACCCGGATTTAACAACACATTTAGGTAATTTAATTACCATTCATCTAAAACAAAACAAACAAACAAGCATGGGCTCATGAAGCGGTTTCGTAAGGCTTCCTTTCCTGTTGGAACGCTTCCATTAAAGGGATTTTTTTTAACCCTCTCCTGGTGTGTAGTACCAGGACTGTCCTTCAGGGGGAGCCCCGCTGCAGCTCTGAGCGTCAGGAGCCAGGGGAGAGATGGGCCGAGACCAGTTGAGCACACAGTGACACACTCTGAGATGCTGTCATCAGCTGATTATTATGGACTTGAACCACAACTTTCAGCAAAGTTCATCCTTTTATGTGGAAAAATACATTCTTAACCTCTGATCCTTGAACATTTCCTCAAAGCAAGTGTCTAAGCACTTTCCCTGCACTCTCCCTGTGTGTCATGCAAGGTGCAGCCCAAGACAGACTGACCACTGTGCAGGGAAGTCCTCATGTTGTAGACGGAATATGACACTTTAAATATTACAGGTTACAATTTTATAGTGGACGGTTTTGAAAGGATGTCATTTTGTCGCTTTGGGAGAACAAGTAGAAGAGGGATGTAACTTCTACTTTCTCTAACATTAGGCTGTGTTTGTATACTGTCCACTGTCATCCAGTGGCTATACGTTTTCTCAGTTTTCCAGATGGGTAACTCCCTGAACAATGTTTAAAGCCTCCCTGTAATCCTGCTGGGAGGAAAATGTCTATGTCATGTGTTCCTTGGCTACCGATGTCAAAGTAGAGTGATTAGGTGGAAGTGGAATGTCTGTAAGCAATGGTGAGTGCGAATCAGCCCCAGATCTTACCACAAGATGCACACACTTACTAGGCCATTCACCCCGCAATGGAACATTGAAATACAAGGCTATGAGATACTAAGACATTACACGTCTTCATATATGGCCCCAAGTGAGTAAGGGGAAGTAATGGGACCAGCACAAAAATATGTGTTCAAGGTTTTCAAAGGAGGTCTGTGGAAATTGTGACGACGCCTGAAACATGTCAGGGAAACCCCGGCTTATGTTTTATTACCTGTTTATTTTATTGGAGAGCTAGCCATGAATCTAGGTAGCCTTCGGTGTAATTGCCACACTGCGATATTAGCCAAACATTTGTTTCACTATAATACAGCACTGCAGAACAAGTCTCTCCAGTTCACTGGTGAAAATAGGAAACAGATGTGAGAGTTCAGTCCTCCCTTCTAGATATTAGTTTGTTACCTGCTCAAGATGGTTTTACTGCACCCCTTTTATAACTGTAAATTTCACTTTTATGACCAGAAATGCACTACTGTAGGCTAAAAAGCCTGTATGGTTTTTCAGACGGACTAATATTAAATAAAGCATTGACTGTACCACCTAGTACCACCACGAACACTGATGTAATTAATTCTTATTGAATTGCTGAGCCCCACAGAGGATCAGATAGAATCACAGCAAACACGAAACTTTGATTGCATGAAACACTCTATTACTCTTTATGAGAAACAGAGCCTGAGGAATGAAGAATATTTCTGTCACAACGCACAGCAGACCATGAGGGGTGGGGTAAAGACATTTGACTTCCTTAATATCGTCGGAAAGGATATTTGGTTAAGTATATGGAAATCAGACACCTGCCTGGATTGATGACTATGCCTGTACCATACTCTGTCTATAGATGTTACAGTTGCATAATATGTATGTTGATAGAACCAATGAGGCGTATCTAATAATCAATGTGAATGATTGCATGTAAAATAACCAGCAAAAAATTGCACATGGCAGCACTGAATGAAGAAAGAATGCCCTCAGTGTGCCGATTGCATTACCATGATCTTGACATTAAATGATCTCTGCCATGATCCCTGCCGATGACACAAATTCTGGCCAAAACATGTTAGAATGTGTCAGTTGTGCTTATTGAAAAGGTGCCTCTTGACTCTGTGCTCTGCCTGAATACTAATCCGTCCAGTAAACACATGTATGGGAGAACAGAGAGGGTTGTGGCAGACTGCTGTGAGATGGAGGCATTGGAGGTATAAGCTGAAAGCGATAGAAGAAAGAGGCCCGATGAGGTCACAATGCAATGCTCCACTTCCATTCGGCACGGCTGATCTCTAATTAAACACGCGCACCAGATCGGAACTATATAGACCACTGGATCAGCTGGAATAGGCTGTCTCTTAAACCGTCCTCGCTCTTCACAGACAACAGCAATCTGGGGATGGGCAGACGTGTTGTCGTAAGTAATCGTGGATTTAAATGTGGTTACCTAGGAGACTGGGAAGGCAATGCAACAGTAAACATCCTGTGAAATTACCCCCAGCCTCATCTGCTCTGATTGTGGCTGAATGATATATTGGATTACATATCTTCTATGCAGGTCTATCCTGTTCAGTGAGTCCTTACAGGGATATACCAAGAACCCTCAGAGGATTCTCTTGCTATCATATTTCTGAGCTCAAAATATGGAGGCCTCTGTCCATATATCTAGGACCATTATCTATCAATTAATACATCTGTCTCCATTGCAGGGGTCCACTGCCCTGCTAGCAGTTTGACCAGGCGCTGAACTCTTGCATTCCTAAAAACACGGTCATCCAGGCTCTGTAATTTGTCATGTTGGAAGTTGACAGTAAAAGGTCATCCGTTCCCATCGCCCGGAGGCAAGAAACAGCACCCAGATGAAAGTGCACGTTCAGACTGTGGCTATTACTGTGCTCTCTGTATTTGTATAACTCTGGGAGACACATCTTTATCTAATCTGGGCCAGCTATCTATCTACCTGGCTGTCTATCTGAAGGGAGAAGCAATAGAAAGGTGCATGAAAAAAGTGCCACATCCAATGTTAATGTAACTATTAGTTGGCCTTAAAACGGGTTTACAAGAAGGCAATGACCTTGAAAACTAATAAATATGTCAACTAAATGTGACTGAGAAACATGGTGGTATTCACCTGGGACGACGTTCCATGTACTAGAATTTACCGAGGGTCTTCCTGGACACTAGTTCCAAACACATTTACTACCTTCTGAATTTATTACTCTCCCAAGATCCCCCAAACGTTGACTTCTCACTTCAACTAAAAATACGGTAGGCACACTTAAAACCACTTCAGTCTCTTCTCTTGACACCAATTAAACGTATGATTTTCAAGTTCAAGTGCAGATGGTCCAAGATAAATACAGTCCTTTGGAGAGCTGGCTAAGTGCTGGAAAGGACGAGTACAGCTTACATCCTGTCCATTTATTTACATATAATACATTATGACGTATTGCTCATCCAAGACCTCCTCCACTGTTTTGCATGCTTCGCGTTGTTCCGTTCCACGTGTCGTTTTGCCAGGACCTCTACTAAATTGGGCCACCTCTGACACCACTTGCCCGTTGGGGAAAAAAAAGTTTGCCAGGGGCCCATCGATCATCCGCGCCTAAGCACACTGGCATCAATTGATTTCCGAGCATAAACAGAGCATCTTTGATACGGACGACAGCTGGATGGAGAGGCATGCTGGAGGAAACAGAAGCTTACGCGTCGTGGGCAAATGGTCAAGTTCCTGTCGACTACACATCCCCAACCACCCCCCCCCACCCCCCCAACCCAGACTGGCATGATTTAGCTGGGTCTCTGGCTTCCTGCTATTATTCTGCTTCCGAAGCACAACACCGCAGGAGCCTGGTGCAGCGACATGCCGGGGTCGCTGCTAATGACTCCTCCAGCTCATCTCTGCTTGAACAACTATTAACCCATTGCCACCAGCCGCGGGAACCAGCACCTTTAAAAACAACGTCCACATGCGAACCTCACAGGCCACTAATAGCACAGGGGGTTAAAGGGAGCAGGCTGCAGCGAAGCCACATTGCACCCCACCACACATGCTGCTTGGGAGACCAACGGTGTCCTCAGCCCTCTGAAAAGCCGGTTGGTGGTAACATTGTGTCAGTAGCAGACTTAGCAACACCTGTGATGTTTACACCGGTGAGACATTTTAGGTAATTATGACTTGGCCACATGTGTTAAAATCTGCCGTCATCAATCCTTTAAAAATAATTTGTCCATTGTGGTCTTGGGACTAAAAATGTTCCGTCCGCGCCCGGCATAGTTCTGAGACAATTAACATTGAAGTTTTCACATTCCCCATCTCAGAACTGTTTTGTAGTGAATTCTTCTTTCATAACCTATTGTCTTGAGGACATCCCTTAAGTTCTAGTTTCAACAATACAATGTTCAGACAAATTCCACATGGAAGTGTTCAAAAATAAACAACTTCATGGGACTGGCATGTTGCTAGAATACATGACCAGATGTCAGGATATCGAGTTATAACTGGGTGTAAATAAAAAATTATTTAACATCCAACTTAACAGAATCACAGTAAATCAATTATGTTTTCATTCAGTAGTTTGCTGAAATCCATTAGGACTGTGTTTACATTTCAGTATGATGGTGATATATTTGTGCTGCTACCATTCACTCCAAGTCATGCCGAATGCGAAAGCAAGTCCATTGTTAAATAGTAGCACAAAGACTTGAGATATTAGAAACCCTCTTGACGTAACTTTTTATTGTTGAACCCAGGCCCACCCCCTAACCCAGATTAAAAGTCACTGGTCAATAACAGATCATCTTTGTGACATCACAAAGAACGCCAAAAGTTTCATCCCACCTGAACCACGATGAAACTAGATAGAATATAAATAACCAGCCCAAAAAGGGCATTGTCATCATTCTCATAATATGCAATTGTTATGTGGATCTCAACATACTGAAATATCACCAAGAATACACAAAAATATTGTTCAGAACCTAAAGAATAGTTAACTAAATTCACAATATGCTATTTTCGGGGTTACCAACAGGTTGATCACACTACAGCTAGCTCAGAGCCCATTATGAGCACTTGTAAAAACATTCTAAAGTTACATGCAGTTTTGACATGTACCACGTCAAACGTTCCTCAACAGATCTCACCAGTATCAGACACTGCAGGCTCTAAGCTACTATCAACGTTGACATCAGCCATTATTGACTTTAAAAGCCAAACCTCAATGTGTGGCAATTCATTTCCAGCATGTTGCTCCTGTCTGTCTGTGTGACTGATTAAATGATGATTAAACGCCAGTCATGTGAGTTGATGCAACTACTTTCAACTTTCCCCAAAACCTTCTTCAAACCACCAAGTACTGTAAGCTTACTTGACTAAAGTATATCTTGAGTAAGCACATCATTTGTATCAATTATTAGTTATTTGTATGAAATAGCAGTGTCTTCTGATTTAATCATTGACTCAGAGCATCCAATTTCATTCTTTCTCTATGAATAATTGCAATTTGAAGAAAATCTATTAAAAACACAACTGACAAACTCCCCTTTCGATTTGCTCATTAACCTTTAGTTTACCAGCTATATTGACAGAAAAGGTAGAGCAGTAGTTTCTCTTTAACATTAAGAACATAGGGCCATTTTTTTAAAGTAACTCTCTGGCCCAAATGTTGGAGTCCTCTGCCCTATAGAGAACTAATACCATACCTATGGATTAGGACTTTTTACACTACAAACGTTTTATTTAGATAAACAAAGATTTGTGTTGTATTTACATTTTTGTAAATAAAACACAACTCAGGGACAGCTAGTTAGCTAGCTAGCCATTGGTGAAACAATCAACATCATTTGTACTGCACTGGTTAATTGCAAACCTATTGCCTTTCCTTTAATATTAAGTTTGACTGGTGGGCTCAAGCAAAATTTTTAGCATGCTACTTTCCATGGCTGTCAAGCTTAAGAAATTCAACCTGTCGGTCTACAAAATACTGTAGCTATGGAACTGTAGCTATGGTTTTCTTAGGGTCTTTATCTAATAACCCTATTCGACACAAAAATCTAGTACAGAAAGTTGTTTGATGTTATAAGTGGTGAATGTTGTTTGACATTATAAGCTTTTGGAGCCAGTCTGAAATCAATGATACAGCAGTAATTTTTGATATTTTTAAGATTGATATGAATCCAAGTGATTATAGTCACTTATTGTTCTGTTAAGATCAAACTTCAGTTAATGAAAATTACTAAATATATAACAAACTAAAGAAGATAGCTAGCCAACTATCTAGACCTGTTGCCTTCCAGCAACAGATAATATGTTGAATGGGCAAAGCTCTGTGTGTTGGTTAGCAGTGTAGTGGTCCCCAATCTTAGTGAACAATACACTTCATAATTCTAAGTGTAAACCCAAAATTGTACTTCCATTTTATTTGAATGTTATTTAAATTAAATTGTTGTCATGACAATTGTTGAAGTCTGAAAAAGCCATAACTCTGAATTGGTGAACTGCAATATTCTTTTCATTTGTCTCTGACATCCAAAATCAGTAGCTATGAAACTGTAGCTATGGTTTGCTATTTATTTATTTAAATAAACTTGCAATTTATTTGTACAGTATCTTACATACAATTATATTGTATTGATACCCCCAGTATCGTACACTACCTTATATACAATGACTTGGTATTGACACCACCTCTATTGTACAATTGGATTGCAAATATAACCTTTTTGCAGATAGAACCTAACTTAATAAACAAGCTTTTTTTAAATCTGATCTTTTTTACATGTAAAAGACTACCTAGATAGCTAGACAAAACCCCAAGTTCTTAGGCAGCATTTTAGGGCTTAGATATAGTTTTATTAAACAATTGTTAGATAGAAAAGAAAATGTATACTTTGTTATGTTTTTGTCATTTTAAATGGTGTTTACATGCTCCCAAAGTCAAGGGACAGAACTAACCACTGCAAATCAAGAATAACTCAAACACAACACCTCATTTATCAGGACAAAGAAGGCTCGTTCAAGCCATGGCTCATTCTATCATTATACATTCTTGTGTTCAATTTTGAAAACAACATATTCCATTAAGTATTCATTGATTTTGATCCGCCATGATGTGGAGTCGTTGGCTCAATTATATCAAAATATTATATCAATTGTTATGCTTTAATTTTTACTCAAGCTATTTTCCCATGAAACCGTATTCACATTAGTGTGCCCCATGCAGCATTACAGGGCTATCATTAGTGAGAGGGCCAGTGGGATGTGAGCTTGCTGCTGGGCCAAATGGAAGTCATAAAGCAGTGCTACTCATCGCCTGAACATTACACACTGACCCTCCCCATCCCTCAGCCATGCAATGGGCTGACAGTGTGCACCAATGACACAGTAAACCACAGGCTTTTCAAACTCAATTTAGCCCCGCATTAATTATTCCACTAAGTGCTCTGTGCTTTCCCGCTTGTAGTGCGATTCATAAATGTATAAGGTTAGGAGGCCCATGTTGTGGTACACTTACCAAAGCGATGATACAATTCCCATTTGAAACTACGCTATCTAATTAAGACTAGTGAGCTGTGTACTTGAAGAATCATATATCTCTGTTATACTAGACTACTGCTCCCCTTGGTTCATGGCCAGAGCACAGGCTCTGAGGTTTTGATGGCAGAGACTTCCATTAACTTCCGTTAAAAATATACTAGCTACCAAAGGACAGTATATACCTGCATGCCCATCAATACATGGTGAAATGACGGATTATACTGTTTGGCAAGTACTGGTATCAGTCCTGTTAGATGGTCACACCATCTGAAACTGTAGATAATCTTACAATGCATGGACAGATCATCCACTAGATTTGAATTGATCCTGGATTTACATTGGAACTATCTGCTGGGGAGCCTGTTATTCCGCTGGTCATACTCAGTCAGAGAATCTAAAAACACTGCTACTACAATGTTACACTTCAGTCGGTCTCCTGGAGGTGGGTGAGACGCTTTTCCTCAGGGTCCAGTTGCCCATTCGAACCCATGACCTCTAATCAAGGGGGGTCAGAGGTCCAGACAGACATCCCTCCACGCCCGACCCCCTCACCCTGACCTCTCTCAGGACCGGAGTCCATTTTAGTCAGTTTAACAGACCATCCAAAGGACATAACATTTGATTTTATGGCACCTGGCGTTTCAAGGGCTTGGCTTTATCAGCGGAGCTACTTCCTACCAACAAACCCATCCTATTCCAACAGAGCATACAAAGGCCACTGGGGACTGAACTCAATTCCAAATATACGAACCACTCAACAAAATCCTGTTTACACATCCATATTCAAAGTCAGTCAGCTGACAGTCAAATGCAGCAGCTTTCTGCTGTTTAGATTGCTTACACCTCAAGCTAATAGTCATGAAGCTTAGTGTGGGGTTGAAATGAGCCTCAACTGCACTCTAAGAAAGAGGGTTCTTTGGGGTTCTGTATAGAATCTTTTGGCTTAGAATTCTGTTTTGGCTCTTTGGATGCGATTAAAGAACACTATTAAAAACGTGTTCTGTGCAGACAACAACTAATAAAGTCACATCAGTCAAAAGATACAACTAGCTATTTGTTTTTGCATTTACATTTATACAGTGGTGCTCAAAAGTTTGCATACCCTTGGAGAATTGGTAATATATGTACCATTTGTAAAGAAAACATGAGTGAGCAGGCAAAACACATGTCTTTTATTTCGTATGGGATTCACATTCAACCGTAGATCATAACAGAATGGCACAATCATAAAACAAAACATGGCAACAAAGAAAAAAATGAACCCTGTTCAAAAGTCTGCATACCCTTAGTTCTTAATACTGTGTATTGCCCCCTTTAGCATCAATGACAACATGCATTATTTTGTAATGGTTGTCTATGAGGCCCCGAATTCTTACAGGTGGTATAGCTGCCCATTCGTCTTGGCAAAATGCCTCCAGGTCATGCAAAGTCTTTGGTCGTCTTGCATGAACTGCACGTTTGAGATCTCTCTAGAGTGGCTCGATGACATTAAGGTCAGGAGACTGTGATGGCCACTCCAGAACCTTCACCTTTTTCTGCTGTAACCACTGGAGGGTCAACTTGGCCTTGTGCTTCGGGTCATTGTCATGCTGGAAAGTCTAAGAGCGTCCCATGCGCAGCTTTTGTGCAGGAGAATGCAAATTGTCTGCCAGTATTTTCTGATTACATGCTGCATTCATCTTGCCATCGATTTTCACAAGATTCCCCTTGCCTTTAGAGCTCACATACCCCCAAAACATCAGTAAGCCACCACCATACTTTACAGTGGGGATAGTACTCTGTTCACTATAGGCCTTCTTGACCCCTCTCCAAACATAGCGCTTATTGTTGTGACCATAAAGCTCTATTTTGGTCTTGTCACTCAAAATTACAGTGTGCCAGAAGCAGTGAGGTGTGTCAAGGTGTTGTCGGGCATATTGTAACCGAGCTTTTTTGTGGCATTGGCGCAGTAAAGGCTTTTTTCTGGCAACTCGACCATGCAGCTCATTTTTGTTTAAGTATCATCATATTGTGCTCCTTGAAACAACCACACTGTCTTTTTCCAGAGCAGCCAGTATTTCTCCTGAGGTTACCTGTGGGTTTTTCTTTGTATCCCAAACAATTCTTTCGGCAGTTTTGGCTAAAATCTTTCTTGGTCTACCTGACCTTGGCTTGGTATCAAGAGATCCCCGAATTTGTCACTTCTTAATAAGTGATTGAACAGTACTGACTGGCATTTGCAAGGCATTGGATATCTTTTTATATCCTTTTCCATCTTTATAAAGTTCCATGATCTTGTTACGCAGGTCTTTTGACAATAAACTTTTGATCAGGGCCATTTGGGTGATTTCTGTTATCATTATGATTTAAAAAGGAGCCAAACAACTATGTGATAATAAATGGCTTCATATGATCACTATCCTTAAATAAAAGTCCGTTTTTTTGCATGATCAGTCAAATTTTCAAAATCAATGCCAAAATTATTAATGCAATATGTCTGTGGGATTTAACCTGTTCAAAAAACTGCCTGAATCACATAGCAGTCAAGTGAACGGCCCAGAGAGACAAACATGGTTTTGGACGCTGCTTGTGTATTTATGTGTCTGTTAGTTTCTTTGTTTGTTTCTTCAGAACATGTTATATGCTGTTTCGCTAAAGGTATTATTCATTATACCTAGATAATTACTTGCGCTAGTTAGAGTCCTTTGGTTTCACCTGTGCTGGTTGCCTCGTTAGCCAGGCTGTCTTTCACCTGTGCTGGTCCAGCTAGAGCCAAATTGATTCTGTTGGCATTGAGAGACCAACAACTGTTGTTGTTCTCTCCCACTTTCATTTGGAAACCACATCCTGAAACTTCTGTTTTCCCTTTCTCTGTTTATTTGTGCTTGACTTTTGATTCAACTCATATCCTTGTGTAATTTATTCTTGTTTTGTATTTTCCTGGGATGAATTTAAGGGCTTTCACCATGGGTCTCTTATGGGGAATATTTATTAGTTGCAAGTCAGCTTTTATTGGATACCTCACTGTGTGTCCCCTTGCATGCCTTTCCTGAACCAAAACATTTTATCCCTTCCGGTTTTCTTTGTTTTCCTTATAAATGAGCAATTGAAAACTTTTTTTCTTGCAATTCTAAACATTTTGCTCTGGTTGGAAAGTAAAATATTAAAGGTTACTTTGTTACATACTGTATGTTTTTGCATCATAGCTGATTACAGAATATTTATTTAAGTGCTTTGAAATGTTGGAACTGTACCTAGTGAATTCTACTGGGTTTACAATCAAAGTATTTTTTGTTGTTGTTCAGAGGTCCATTGGTAGTCAAGGGCCCTCAACAATCTCTTATTGTACTTATGCCTGGATCCGGCCCTGCTTACCATTTATAATCAGATTCTCCTATCACAACCTTTTGATCCGGCCCTGCTTACTATTTATACTCAGCTAGATTCTCCTACCAAAACCTTTTGAAGCATGGGTCTAAGTTGATGACACAAAAGCTAGCATGTGCTTTGTCAACACTTGCATGACTTCAGTCAATGTTGATCTCCAGGTCAAATGTCTTGTGACAGATCTCTTACTTTGGCAGATCATATAACTAATGTGCAGAGTGGTTTTACCCTGCTTGACATTCTGTCGTGCTATTCATGTCAGTGTGAGCTCCACCCAAATGTGGCAAGTGATTGTGTTTCTGAGTGCCATGCAGAACAAAGAATTGACAATACCTTTCTATAGCCTACCCTATGTTACCCTATGAATTCTGCTCAGTATTGTCACAATAAAACCCAACGATCTGTACAATAGGCAGGCGGTTAAAGAAAATGAAACCTTGTTCTGTTCATCCCACATATTAAACATAAAGACCTATGATGCGTCATACCGCATGAAAATTCCTTCTGTCCTGGTTGTATGGCATAATCTTATGGAAGCAAACAAAGACCTGTATTGCAAATGAGTGAGAAAAAACATTCTGAATTCTTTTTCCACCATCGAGTCTTTGGGGATCCTAGTCGGCAATAATGGTGTAGGCTTAGTGACATTCAGCGTTGATAGAGGACATCATTTCACAGGAGACCTCACAGAGCAGCTAGACCAGGAAGAATGTAGCCACAAGGAATTGGGCTGAATTGTCAACATTTCCCAAAGGATGGGATGGGAAGGCAAGAAAATACTATGCTGGCAGGTTTTTGTCAAGCATACATTTAAATGGTAACAGAGTACACAGAAACAGACCAAAACCAGAACAATGGTAAATGGACGGACGATGCCAAGCACCTTGTCTAAAAGGAAGAGGCCAGAGGTGAACGCTGGCTGTAATAAAACCATATGCTTGCTGTGAGAAAAAAATGAAATGCATGAAGATGATCCATCTTCATTAAACCATTTCCCTTTTCCTTAAGAGGGAATCTGTTCAGAGGTCAGATGCTATTTCCCTGCCTCTCCTGTTCCTGTGTAATTTTAATAAAGTATGTGTTTCGGTATGGAAGCCAGGCAGTACCAGCTAGTGCAATGCAGCGTGGACAAGGAAAGGGGTTTGGTCCTGTGCCGACTGGCCTCCGTTCAAGGGCACACTTGGAGGATTTCCCATCAACCCCCATCTGAGTGATACATTGCAAACTGACAAATGCAAACCGAGGCATTTATGAAAGCACTGAGATGAACCCGTGTTCGGCTGCTGGGACAGGTGCCTTAGTGCCAAACTAGGTTGTCAGACAGGACACACACAGGGAACATGGCCTGGTCAACATGGTTTGCCTGGTCAACATCCCGCTTGTGTTCTGCATTGTCGTTAGGGGAGAGCGGGGTGTGGTGAGACAGTTTTTACATTCAGCATAACTACATCGAGGCAAATGTAGTGTTCTTTCTAACAAATACCTCTACATTTATTACAGCATGTTGTATGTCACCAGAAATAATTGGAATTAATGTAAACATAAGCATTTTGAGTTGGTGGCACAATGTACCTGTGTTATGGGTTACATTGAGCATAGGGACAGCGACAGCATATGAACACATTGATAACAGTCCTTTTAAAACACTACCTGCATGCTCGGGTACTGCTGTAAGATCATATCCCAGCTATACGGCCTTGCCTTAGTCATGAGGGGAAAACATTTTAACTGTGTCCTAGTTAACCCAACTGAGGTTAGCATTTGTCATCATTTGAACTTGACAAATAGCACAAAAGCAAGGTGTCTTCAAAATGCTATGCATAAAAATGACAACATGCAAACAGAATTTGTATGGGGTAAATTGATTAGCCCCTGGCTCAACTTGACCCTGGCCAAATGACACAATTTACCCCAAAGGAACTATTTGAACTATATTATCCTACACAGCTGCAAGCCGTGGTTGTCCTTCCCATAGGGCACAACATTCCTCCCAAGTTCATTGATATGCCAGGCAGGACACTAGATATGGGCCATGTTTAATAGGATCATAACTGTACACTATCATGGGTAAATTGTGACTCATTTATAAATAAATATGAGTAGTTATTTATGATGCACATTCTTTGTAGATTGGCTTTCATCTGTTCTGTTGGCTGCAATGTCAATTGCCACTAATTAGGAAGGTATAGACAGAGGTATGTTTGTATATCCAAAAAACACTTGGTTTAATATAATCTGGCAAAAAAATGATTGAATTGATCCTTCTACATATAGTAGTAGCTCTACACAGTCATTTGTTTTGTTTTATACCTACCAACGCTGTTAAGCAACATTATTTTTCATTGCTTGCTAGTCAGACAAACTAAGGCTAGCACAGTCATGTCAAACTCTGCTGCCAGAATAACAGAGTGGCTGAAATAGCATTTAAGCTGTTTTCAGTGACATGTATTTAGATACATCCATAAAAATATGTTAATGTGTGATAATGCACACTGTTAGGAAATCTCACAATAATGAGAACCAAATTTTACAAAACTAGTTGCTGAAAAAAGCTGGTGAAACTAGAAAGGGGTGGGATTTGACAGCCTAGTGTCACTATGTTTGGGCTGCTACTTGGACTGAAATTCATGTTCAACGCTCCCCATGTCAACAAATGCTCCAAAAATGTGTCTCTTCAAAACCAAATGAATGCTTGCTATGTTCTTCCTTGTTTCACCTGCTTTATAATTATTCAATTCGGTTTTTGCGGTTGTTAGTTGAGCTTTTCTTATTTCTAACAGATACAGTTCAATGTATTCTTGTGAATTGCTAAAAATGAGCGGTTATGTGTTCTGTATGCAATATTTTTACCCTAGAGACATTCAACTGTCTCATATCAGGTTTTAATGTCCATTTCTAGAATGCAATTCTAGTAAAAAAACAAGTATTCAACTATACTGTGGAATAATTCATGATATTTGGGTATTCATTATGGGGACATGATTTTGTGAATGGATTTGTAGAAACAGGGGTGGCTGAACTCGTTGGGGCGATTACCCCACTCTACCCTACATTCCTTATAAAACTTTGAGCCAATCTGAAAGATTACACTTTTTCCCACTAGTCAACAGTGTGTATACATTCCTGCAAGGTTCAAACATTGTTTTGACACAGTAATGAGATGATTTATGTAGTTTCTATAATCTGAGACAAGGATGGCATCTTTATGTTTTGCTGATTCTTTGTAGGGCACATCAGATGAATTGCCTTTTTCATAAAGTCATGTTTGTCTAAACAAATGGTCCGTGATCAATCTTCAGTTGCTCAGTAGACTTTATTGTCTTGACTGGCTCCTGGTTGTCTGAGCAATAGGTATTTTAGGTAGCTGATTACCTCATCACTCCAGGGCACAACTGTCCCTCTGTGAGTAAGCAGACACACGCCACCTCACCACCATTACTTTGTGCAACCTAAACCAACTCCACCGTCTGATTTTGACTGTCTTCTTTTGGAAGATCAACCAAATTAACCACAATGCAACAGGGGATTTCACCTTGTTGGCTTGGAGAATAGAACCAGCAACCTTATGATGACTGGCCCAAAACACTTGACCACTAGGCTGCCCTGCCACTTACCAGAGTAGGGTTACATTTTATTTTTTATCAGCTATTTAATGCAGTTTCTTCTAGTCCTGTCATTCCATAGACTGACACAGAAAGACTCTGACGGTGTATTTTATGCAAAGTGATAGAGTGAAACTTTTATAATAATTTTTGAGCCTGATGTCAGCCAGTGTGAAGTCAAATGCTATTAAAGGCTGGAACTTTCTGAAGTGGTCAGGACTGCTGAGGGCTGGTGTTGCTTTCTCTTCACTGCCCCGTTGCATGACAACATCTCAACATCTCAACGAAACGGCTCCTCCATCGACAATGGGGTTTGTTTTTTTCAAAAGCTTTGCATGCTGCTGTCTGTGTTAACAGGACCATTTGTGTCAGAGCGCTCCAATTTTTGTGTCCTACCAAGCCCGCTACATAACATTCTAAACGTAATTCATCTGTTGATTGTATAAGCTGTGCTGAATTCCGCTGAGTTCCATGTTACAGTATGACTGGCCAGATCCCAGCCTGTCCATCCATTTTCTGTATGTATTGAGTTTTGTGACAGTAGGCCACCACATTAAACAGGGATTGTCCCTGATTACTGCACGGAGCACAGATCCACTGCGGATGCCCGAATCTAGCCATGTAGTGCCTGTCTGTGCCATCAACCATTGGACATATGATAAAACCATCCAATTCTAGCACATGTTGTATCACTAAATGGGCTGCTAACAGAAATGTGTTTTAGACCGACAGGGGCAGGCCACGGGAAAATCAACAAAACACATGCACATACTCAGGTAAGGAGGCGGGTTTTGTGTTTTTTCTATGTCTTAGGTTCTGCAGTGTAGACTATCTGCATGAAGTCCAGTGATAGGGTAGATTGGTAATGGGCCCGTCAGACCCATTCTAGATGTAAAAGCATGTCCTCCTGTTGGTCTGTACATTTAAAACCACAAGTTCCAGAATTTGTAGCAAACTCCCTAACAAAATGGTGATCAGGGATACAACAATTTTTCTCAGAAGACAAAAAAGACATTAAATCAATTGTTATTTCTGAAACACCAGCGTTGATCATGCCCATGTGGTATTCTGTGTCTGTCGGCAGTAATTAAAAGCCAACGCAGAAAAATGCCCACATTTCGTCTGGTGCCAGTAATGCATCGATTTGTAACCACAACAGATCTCACTGGTAAACAGCATGCTTGCATTTATCTTGCTTATTTACCAACAAACAAAACTATTAACACATATTCACCTTTTGAAATAACTGTTTTCATTGATCATTTCCTTCTGACAAGAGATTTCTGTACCTTCACGTTTACTCGGCAAAACCATAAACATTGGCACATGTTTTACCAGTAGAAATGAGAATTCATGCTTTTTGTTTTCAAAAGGCCTAGTCGGTTTTCAAAAAGTGAGACTCAAATCAGTTTGAGTTACTCGACATTTTGAAACAGACTAGGCTATACACTACAGTTGGCTAAAACGCAAACATTAACACACATTTACAGGAAAAATAGCAAAGAATTCATGCTTTCTCAACACTAAATCTGGTTGTTCTATGAAGGACGCCACCGTTTGTTGTACTCAGTTTTCAGACAGAAGCTCAAAAAACAGCAAAGTAACTACTTATTTGTTCGTTAATACATTATACAGTAGAATGCTGGCCACAGATCTCAATAGTTAATTCAACAGGCATGTACATTTATAAATATATCTTCTGATAGGAACACTGCTGAAAGACTGATGGCTCAATCAATCAAAGACAACTGCAACTATATATAAAATTGACTTGTAGTGTGATACAACATTGAGTTTTTGTGAATTGAAACAAAACATTTGTCAGATCTTGCTTGGGGGTTTTGGTGTTCAAAAAACCAACCACGCTCCTTTGGGGCAATAATGTGTGAAACAAATCTTACTACCCTGATACACATCACCTAAGTTTCCTCTAGGGTGAAGTGCTCCTTTAAGATGACCCATAGATACAATATATTTAAGCCAATCTCTAAAAGCTCTTAAATCATACTGCTACAAACATTGTGAGTTAGAATGTGATTTATAATTATATAAATGGGCTTTTTGCACGAGTTATTGTACTTTTCACTAAAACAAATTGTAATCAGGTCCATTTCTACCATTAAGGACACAGAGGTTATGTCCTCTTTACTTTTTCAATATATTTTTTATACGGGGAATAAAAGAACCTAATTAAAAATAAGTTCAGGGAGGGGGGTACTGAGATGAGACACAGACAGATACAGAGGATATAGCCAATCCTTTTGACTTGCCAATAGTTAAGCCCCGAATTGACATTCTCTGCTAATATATCTATCTATTTCGATTTCAATGTTTGTATTCTTGGTACATTTTTATTTATTCAAGTGAGCAAAAAGCAGAAGCAGATTTTTTCTGGGTTTAAATTTAACATTTGAATCATGCAGGCTATAATGAATTATAGATAATGGTTCATCAAGAGCTCGTGTATTCAGTTTACATACTTTGAAACTGATCATAATACTTAGTTCTGGCTCTCTGGGATGTGGGGTTGCTGTGACTCCTGACCTCATTATTTTGGGAGTGCTAGATATGGCCTTGGTCGTAATAACAAAGTTTAAGTAACTTTTCAAAACTATAACTTAGCATTCCCTGTGATGCTCCAATTAAAATGACATCTTTAACTGTGATCCTAGCTTCTTAGCAAAAGTGCAGCTAGGGAGTTGCAAATAACATACCAGTTTTTTAAACAACTGCAAAAGAAAATCATCTAATTAAGCAAATTTCCTTATTCGCACCATTGATAGTGTTTTGATAGTGAGATATTCTACAAAGGCAAATATTAAAGTGGCTATTGATGATCATTGGAGTGTTTCAGATTCACTCAGCAGTGAGCGTGTGCAAGAGAAAATCGGTTAGTGCACCCTTGACGTTAATGCTGAGGTGTGATTAGAGAGTGTAATTGTGTTGCTAATTAGCATATTCAGGAGCAGAACCGCTGTGTTCCATTCAGTTTCCACTCCCACCCACCGCTAGTGGGTCAGAACCCATTACAATTATAACTCAAAGACAATTAGAAAGCATGAGTGGTTTAAAATCCATTACCACATTGGTATCCAAATGCTCAATGTACATTTGGCCTATGTTCCCATGCACCAGGCACAGAACTGGACGGTAGAGTCTATTTCCTGGAGAGCACAGGAGCCAAGAGCAGCCAAGAGGCTTCGCAGGGAGACACAAAGCAGCCGTGGCACCGTTCATACCTTCAGCTGACAGAAGGCTGATGATTATTGCAAGGACAATGCCCTGCATGTGTCAAACAACTGGCAAATAATTTATGTCATCTTTTCCGCTAGCGTTTCCGGGTAGGGCTGTAAAGCTGTTGCCTATACGAAACCTCCTGCGCAGTATAAACGAAAAGGGGGTCCGTGTAAAAGACTGATGGAGGGAGAGAGGGAGCCAGAGGAGGAGAGGAGTGGGTGGGGGGGGTGTTGGGGGTGAGAAGTGGCCGGCTCAGCTTTTTCCTCAGTGAAGATGCACAGCCATCTGCGAGGAGACAAACACACGTATGGTCGTCATTTGTCCGACATCTTACGTGATGTGAAGGCTTTTCACTCGGCACGCCAACCTGTGTGGCGGATGATGTATGTGTTTCTTCAGTCCCGTGATTACTAGCATGGAGCTGCAGAGCAATGCTCTTCACCTCATCAGTTCCACAGGCTGCGCACCAAGGTGGGTGAGGGATTCGCTCCAAGATGGCTTCTGACACACAGCACAACCAAGGCGTACCGGCGTGAATATTACACACTGCATTTTACCACAGCAGCCTACTGTGACCGGATCAATCTGGGTGTATGAGGAGAATTATCATTTTAATAGAGTGCCCAGAAGCAGTAATTAAAAATAATTATTATATTTTTCCTGAATGTATGGAAAGGGGGGAGCGGGCTGGGGGTTCAGTGCGCTGGGGTTAGTTGCCTTGATCTCATTTTAGACCGTTAAGTATTTGTTCTTCAAGGACCCTGAAAGATGGTTTTCAGGTGATGTAGCACAGTAAGCTAATTGCAATGCTTCACAATGCATTGTGGCTGGAAGGTATTTCGCTAGTAGAGACGTGGTGCAGTAACATGCCAACGTATTTAAATGTCGTATTCCACCCCCAGTATGGTTGCTTCTTAGTTGTTATGAACAAACACAGCATGAGTAATTCACTGGACAATAGACACCGGACAATAGATTAAACTGTGGACCTAAGTGTTAACTGTGACCCAAGACTATCTCTTCTAAACAAAACATTTGACCAGTGTGTACATTACATTGCTTCACACTGCCTTTGAGGGACCATTAATCAGGAAGATGATTTTACCGGGTGTTCAAATGTTTTACTTAATTTGGAACGCCTAGCCCTTTAGTCCTCCAGGGCCAACATTATCATTTCTGGACCAGCAGGTGATAAATAACAACTTGGGTAATGATTAATACAACACACTCCAAAAGGTAGCAGAAAGGAGTGGAGGGGAAAAAATAACAAACAATAACAATGGCGGCATCAACAGAACCTGGAGACAAGTGGGTGATAATTGTAGGGAGAGCCATGGGAACGCGAGCTCTGCTGGCCGGGACAACTATAACAGTGGAACAGAGGAAATGAATCAAACTGGAGCTGCTACTAGCACTGCCTTCCACCGAGGCCTTATTAGAGCAGCCGGGGCTCACAGGCTTTCTGCTGTAGTTGGGAGAACAACTCAAGCATGCCTAAACAATCTGGATTTGAGATTATGAAGCGAGGAAAGCTTTTGTGAAGCTATAACCCTGCATTATTCTCTATGTTACTTTACCGTTAAAGAGTTGTCCTGTTGGGCTATTGGTTGCTTGAGTCACGTTTACTGAAAAGGTGTCCGTTTTTAAATGAATAGTGTCATAAGGTTGTTACCGTATGAATTCTGTGTATTGTACGAGATCATTGACTTCAGTGCTGCTGATAAGACCGACGCTGATACCTGTCGAATGAGGTCAAAACTTTTTCAAACTCTTGTTGGCTGGGTCCTTGTCTGCGGCCAAAACAGACTGTGACCTTTACTGAGTTTAAGAGCAGGGCAGGATGGCAGTTAATTGCTTCGCAGCTCATGGCAAAATGTCACTCTTCTCTGACTAATTGAGCTGTGCCTCAGTCTCTCAAATATCTCCATTGTGTGTGCGCCACTTTAGCAGCAAGGGCAATGTTGTTGCAAGATGACCTGGGAAACCGTCCTGTGTCAACTGGTGTCAGGCTACATGTGCACCAGCTTGCCTGAGGGCGAAGCCCCCAAAAAACGCTCGTTTGTATTTCAAATAGTGCAGCAGCAGAGCTAAGGATAAAGTGTAGTAGTTCTGGTTGGATGACCAGTGACGGTTACTAACCAAGTAGTGACCAGATGGAGAAGTGGTCAGGCAGCGGTCAGTCAGATCACTCCGCCACCTCATCTGTAGTTGACTTCAAGAGGGCAGCCAGCAGCATTGGGATGGTAATGTACAACAGGAGCTAATCTCCTTGTACACAAAGCTTTGCTTTCAGGGTATCCTTGTCAAGTCCTGGGAAAGGAGCAGCTTTACCAGTTTGGGGCTACATCAGCTAACATGATAATCCCCTAATGTGTAATGCAAACGCTTGGCTCCTTTGTCCCTCCAGGGCAGAAGTGGAGACCTCTCCCCTGCTTGCTTGTGTCAGGGCCCTTCTCTACAACAGCTGCATTGTCCCTGATCAAAGAGGAGGAAGTTATCTGGGTCTTTTGCTGTACTCTGCTATGTTCCTCAGTGTGCCTGTTCCAGACAGTCCCAAATCTTTCAAGAACCAATTAAGGAGAAAACAGGACAATTGAACAATGTGACCTTTAACCCCATATGGCTTTTGCAGAACACCCCGCAATTTGTCTTAAGTTTAGGCACTCAAAAATGACGGGCGATCATTCACTGTCCACAGCTGAGGACCACAATAATGAATTGTGGCTTTGCTTGCTTTTTAAATTCTGTAGATTGCAGGGAGTTTAATTAATTTCCTTGGAAAAAAGAAACGCTCTTCAGTTTGGCTTCTCTCCGATACAAAGCATGCAATCCAGTTCAGTGGTTCTGGAAGCAGAAGGAAGAAAACCCATTAGGTCCCTCCAACCCCCCCAGCCGTGGGTGAGCTGCAACAGGTTAAGTGTCACTCAGAAATGAGCATTCTCCTGGTAGAACAGTGGACGGCACATCAGCTGCTGCCATTTTTGTAACTACATTAAACAAACCCTCCGAAGGTCTCAATGATGCATGCAATCTTAATTTTTATTACAGCAATTTATTATACACTCCCCAAGCCTATGACAGCCCCGACTGTCATTAACAGATTAATTATAATTTCCCCCTGCGCTCAGAGTTAAAGAGAAATGTGAGTGCATGCAGCTTGGCCCCCTAAAAAAACAATGAGAGCTGGGCTAGCGTGGTTTGGTTTCATCATTCCAGCGGTTCTACCCTTCACCCTTCCTAAAAACTCAATGACATAAAGGAACTGGGGGTCGGTCTGCTCCCGAGGTCTTCCCTGAAGTCACTGAGCATAACAAAGCCCTCTCCTCTTGCCTTCAGAGGGATGGCTGCACTTCAAACACAGGGACTGTCCACTGGGCTTTTCATGTGCCGAGGAAGCCCGGCAGGACCGACATGAAGCCGACATGTTGGCCGCCTTTGGCCCGAGTCTTTTGTGACACGGCCCAAAGAAATGGAAATAAACATGACAGCAAAATCAAAGGCCAGTAAATGGCCGAGACATGTCCTCTACTTCACCTACTGTATATATATGTCCCGCCCCTCCCTTCAATGGCTGACCTATGCTTACCCTTCCCCAGCTGTGGGCACTGGGATTCTACCCCCTGACCCTATTCCAGTCACCTCTAAGACTATGACAGTCGACTGCCTACCATTGATTACAGACTCAGTGAACCCAAACCCTTTTATATAGCGGTCAGTTAGCACTAAACCCAACACCACTTGTAAAAGTAAAAACACAAATGTCATGAAATAAAATATTTTAACAAATAAATCAGCTGGAATTCAGATTAAAACCTTATATCCCCATAATTCAATTCAATTGTACAACACCAGTATCTACATCACAAACTAGAAAATCTAACCAACAGAGGAAAAACCCTAAATATACATAGTATCTATGGCAAATAGTCTTCAAAAGAAACATATTTCTATATCCATTACAAGTCTATGAAAACATTCTCACTTATGGAATGACAAAACTAGGCAAACAGTTAAGATGGCTTTTCTCTTTCCTGACTATTCTCAGAAACATCACTCTAGTAATTTCAATGACTAGGATGCCAATAAACAAATCAGGAGGCAAATGAGATTACAGGCAAAACCTTTCTAGTAGTCCTTGTGAAGATATTTCATGCAAACTTGCCACTATCAAATTGCATCCATAATAAAATAAGCTCTGCGATTCCCATCTTACTACACGTTTCATTTCTGGGGAATGTGGGTAACATATGTACAAGTCAGTGACCTATTTCCGGCATGCCAAATGGACATTTTAGTACAGATGTTTTAAGCCAGATGAACATTGTGGGAGACAGCCTGCATAGGAATGTTTTCAATAATCTACAGCCAGTCTTCAACTCAATTTCACAACTACTGGTCACGTTTTCCATGCTAATCCTATAGAATCCAGCTACATGCTGGCTCCATAAATTATTTTTTTTATTGCTGTAGCTACTATTCCTTCCCAGTCATACCGAAAGCAGAAACTGGTCCCTTATTGAGAGCGCATAAGTTAAACATTAGAATCCCTGTTGTTGTAACCTTGAATTGTCAAACCATGATGAGATAATAGGTGTGGCTTGGGAGTGACAGGGTGGAGTCCACGGTACATAATCTGATTTCTGTTTGTGCTATTGATATTGCTGCATAACAGCAAGTTGGTGGCAGAACATAGGAAGTTCTCATAGAGCACCGGCAACAATAAGTGTTGTTTTTTTAATTATAATTGTTGCTTCAAGTAATGTTTGTATTATCCTCTCAAATCAACTGCATTAATATTAAAAGCAACTTCAACCAGAAAAATTTCTCTTTGGCAAACTTTTGCTACAGCCTAAGCAAATGACCATTAGCATTCTAGTCAACAATGGCTGCATCCGAAATAGAAATCAAATGTAAATGCATGCTGTGCTAAATCTGGGCAGATGGAATCAGGGGACTTCAAGAAAACCTGGAACCTTGTGGAAACTTCAGAATTCAAGTTTCCTTTGTTGTCTGAACCATTTTAAAAGACATTTTAATGTGGTTTCTTACCACTTTTGTTTAGCACCTCACATCTTCAAAAAATGTACCTACTGTATGCATTGTTTTCCTCTCCATTCATTTTGACCCCATCACAAAGGGTCAAGAAGTGAAGGTCTGAATTGGTCATGTGCAATGAAAGTGAAAAGTCGTTCTAGCAGAAGTAGGCTGGTGTCCTATCTATCCCATTGTGACAAAGTCTGACAGAACTGGCTCACATCCTCCTAGACCTGAGCAGAGGCAACCACAGGTCTCCTCCAGCTCTCTGCAACAGTTCTGTGAAACACGCTGAGGGGCAGGCAGTGGAACCAGAGCCAGCGATGGCTGTTCTGCTCCGGGCGGCTGCTGCCTCTGTCTCTGACCTTCAGCTGTTACCCATGTGCCTTAGAGCCAAGGAGAGAGGTGGCTACTGGCATTGAAGATCTCTGAATACCAAACCACATGTTATGCCCATTCACATCTCACTGTTTATTCAATTTGTGGCATTAAAATATCATTCTAAAGTACATGTTGTGATGTTTACGGACTTAAGAAGGTCCTTATTTGCAAAACAACACTGTCGTAAAAAAGGGAACATTAGGGGCTATGAAAATGACAGAAATGGCAAAAGCGACTAGCATCCAAGATGTACTGTCTATGTTGCGGCTGTAAAGGAACGGTGTGTACAGCAGGGCTCTGTGTGACTAATGCTGCAAAGTACCATGTATCATTTATGAGCTGAGAAACACAATAGTAAAAAGAGGCCCTTTTCATTAAAGTTTAATTAAGATGAATGCTGTGAGAGAGGGTAGCTTCTCTGAGGTGGCAGGAAACCATCACTGGATATAACCACACACAACTGCAAAGGACAGACAAAGGAGATGAGCCTACAGAGAGAGATAGATGGACACAGATAGAATAGGAGAGAGCAGTGAAGAGCGAGAGATGTAGAAGGAGGGGAGATAGTATAGTGAATGTAATTAGCTTCTAAAACTCTACGTTTGGAGCAGGGAGAGAGGGAGACAGAGAAGAGAGACTAAGATAGCAGCGGCTGAGGAGAGAGAGAGAGTGGGGGTGAGATTGCGGAGGGAGATGGAGAGATAGAGGAGAGAGATGGAGAGAGATGGAAAGATAAAGGAGAGAGAGAGATGGAGAGATAGGGCAGAAAGAAAGTGAAGCAGCTGAGGAGGGAGATGAGCGCGAGAGACGGAGAGAGACGACTAGAGAGGGTGGGGAAGAGAAAGAGAGAAAGGGGGAGAGAAGGGGAGAGTGGGAAAGAGTGCAGCAGCTGAAGAGGGAGATGAGGAAACAGCAGTGTGAGACAACGCTCCGTAGAGGGAAGGATGACTCTGTGGCTGGCTTGATTTATGATGGGATGGCCGGAATAATAAAAGGTTACAAACATTCCATTAATGAGATTCCTCAGTGCCATGAGTAATTTAACACAGGAAATTATTTTTCCAACTTTAATAAATACACATATCTATAGATAGTCAATTGGTTATCATGATGATGGTACATTCTGTATGTACCACCGACATTTTGGTATTGCTTTTAAAGCCAATTCTATGAATATGTATATACCGTCTTTCTGGTCTTTGTATGTCCCAAGATAATGGCACACTTAAGTTAAGTGAGAGGGAATATTGTAATGCTCCTATGTGCATTGATACAAGGGGAATTCGGAACATGAGTCATATAGAAGCACTTTGAGCCCCATCACTCCCTACTGAGGAGGTCTCAATAGCACACTGTGGTGGGGGGGGGGGCATTTTGTCTGTCTCACTGTATGTCAGGGTTGAATAAAGTGCTGTCAATCATAGACTGTAGAGGAAACAGAGAAGACATCTCAGCCACTCCTTGGCTGTTGAATGCAGTTTGGATCCAAAGTTGCAACGTTTTTAAGAGGACCTGTGCCTTGGCTGTCAGCAGCAGATTTTTCATGCGGGACCTCCTCTTGGCCTCTTGGACATGAGCCAGCCCACTGCTGAGAGAGAGAGATAGAGTGAAAGGGGCCTGCAAGGAGGGGAGAACAAGCAGTCTCTACATAATTCCCATCAGATTAGATTCAGTGTAGGCTGAAGCTGTGGTTTCCACCGGAGAGCCGGTGACCTTACAGCCAGCAGTAGAGTGACCTTTTTGTAAAACAGTGCTTAATCGCTCTAAAATCAAATCAATAACAGGGATTGTGTGGGCCGTAACATGTGGGACTTTTGCTGGGCTTTTGAGTTAAGGGCAATATGGGTTTTGGAGACCCTACAGCACATGACATCTATATACATTGTAAGTTTTCTCTGTACGCAATCCGTTGACATTAAGGATTTCTCCTCGACTTTAGAACTATTCTTCTTGCTTACCCGTTGTGCTACCTCCATCTTGTCTTTAGATATGATAACGTAATACATTCCAATGTGTGCCGGACGAATGAAAAAGCAGGACAGAAGTTGTGAGAAGTCATTATGTATTTTTGATATATAAAAGTCGGATCGATTTGTACTCCAGTGTGGCTGGCCTGGAGATTGATGAAGTACCGTTGCCATGTGCACTCTGCTGCCTGCCTGCCTGCCTGTTCATATTGAGGTAGGTTTGTTTGTTGCCATTCCTTTGCCTCAGTAAGCTAGACTATTGGTCCAAGTTCAGACACAACTTGATTTTCTCTGTGGATAAAGAGTACCTCAGGGGCAGTGGGGGCGTGCGGGAGGGGTGAGAGAGTGAGTGCGGGGGGCAGAGAAGGGTAACATTTCTAGCTCACAGAGATGCTCAATAAGGGCAGAGGCCAGGTTATAAAATAAATCCATTGGAGCTGCTCAGCCTTACTGCTGACAGAAATTAAATTGTGTCCAATGACTTTTTATACAATACCACAAGGTCTGTGTCAATACTGCCACAGGGCTTCGGTAATACTGGCCAGGCACAAACGCTTTTCTGTTGGTGCTCACATCCTCCTCCTCCTCAACAACCTGGGAAAAAACTCATTACATCTCCACGGCCACCGCTGAATGTGTCCTTTAAATGGCATTCAGAATAATGCCGGCACAACATGCAGAGTCTTCAGAGGTTGGGTATGGTAGGTGATAATGACAGGGTCACTGGGAGTTTTCTGGGGGCAACGTTCATCTGTGTCCTCCTTGTCTGCTCCTCACCCTCCAGCAGAGCCACGCCGGTCGTTCTGTCTGCAGCTCTGCGACACCCCTGTCCAGCTAGCTAACCTGACCTCTGAGGCAGAAAATCTACTGTCTCTTGAGTAGAAATTAATAACGTTCCTTTATAGCCTGTGAACGACGGCCTGTTTCATACCAGGGATGGATACTTCCCAGAGGGAATTAAATCAAAGTCTAATATAAATTTCTACGCTCCATTAAAAGCACTGCCTCTGCCAGACAGACACTTGCCCATATATGACAGAAGATACATAAATTGTGTAAACAACATTGTTTCCATACAGTCTCTGGATACAGTATAGGAGCCCAGGCAGCAAAAAACAAGAAACCCAGGAAGTCACAATCTCACATTCACCGTTTGCTGGAATCTGCCAAGACAAATAGAGTCGAGACTGACAGATTGATCCATGGGTGACGTTGAATGGGTTCATAACAGCCGGCTGGATCGAATGCTAAGGCAAGAGCAACGAATAGAAGTTACATCTTTTTTTTTCTCTCCGACGGACCTCGCTATGGAGCCTAGTTCACGGAGAGTTCAGTTGAACAGCAGGTTCTGTCATGGTCTTTTTGAATGGATTCCCTCTCCACTATCTCTGTGGCAGCCCTGGGGTAATGGATGAGGTGCAAGCCTCCAACAAAGGGCTCATCTGCATCCACGTGATAAAGTGTATTACAAAGGAGAGGCAGGTCGCTTTGAACGGGGACTCTTGGAGCTTCCCACACATGGTCCTAATAAACCACCAGTGTCCGTGATACACACAGAGTGGAGGGAACCGTTCCAAACACAGCACAGGACCTTTGCTATTTCATATTTCTTCATGAACAGCCGTCTTATTTCCTGGCGAGATGAAAACGACCACATGGAGGATGGGGACGAACAACTACTACAACCATGCATAAACCAACTTGTACACTTATTCACTGTCAGTTCATTTAAATGGAATGAAAATGGTGACCCACTTCAAAGGACATGTTGGTGATCTTTGTGTACAATGGAAAGCGAGGTCCAGGAATATGTGGTCTTAGATTATATGTTTTAACTCGAGACTGTGCCAGTGGCTCAGGGAGTGGCCTGCATTGTGTAATTGACCTGATAGCCCCGAGGCCATTGGGTATGTTGGCCATCTCGGCAGTCACGCCTCTACACCTCCCAGCCGACAAGGCTGGACTTGTGAGAAATCACACCCCGGCGACGACGCGTTCAAAAGCCGTCCCCTGCCTGTGGAACAACATCAACAGATATCCCTTTGAGAAGAGAAACACCACATTTAAATATTAATCAGCTTTAGCCTCTCTACCCCAGCTGGCTCCGCAAACAGAGGGCCAACCACTCCAAGTGGAAAACAGTGAACACACTGTGGTATCGTTACATTGTCTGTAACCCTAGAAATCCACGAAAAGCCCACTCGCCGCTCTGGCCAATAGGATGGTCTGGTGGTGGTGAGGTGTAGCAGTGGCCTGAACAGATGGGGATGTATAACTGGTTGTTGGACCAACAGGACACCAGGACCGGCAGATTGCATATTTACATTTACGCTTCAGAGCAGGAAACAGATGCACCTGCCAATCAGATGGACGGAGACAGCATGCTGGATCGTTCCCAGAGTTCAACATGAAGGACCTCCCACAGCAGGCTGGTCAAATGTTGCAAGAATCAAAAATGGGGCCACGTGTTCACTGATGTGGGAGTTTGAGTTAGGTCTTCATGTGACGGTTCTTCTGTTCCATTACTAATTAAATATTTGTGTATCACCGTCAAAGTAGTTTTAGCCACATTATTTTATTGAATAGGTGTTGCACATAAACAACTTTAGGGTTAGGTTCTTAAAGAAATCAAAACAATCTGCTTCAGTGTTTCTAGGGGGAACAAATGTATTCAGATTGGTGTCTGAGCAGGACAAATCCCAAAATCCTGCAGTTTGATTTTACTCCATCTATCATTATTCTGTTTGGCAAACACAATGTCATTGGTTCCCAGAAGAATTATAGGATTGCACTGCAGAAGACAAACAATTTACTGGCACTTTGCCTCACTGAACAGCACTGTCAGCCTGCCAGGAGCCATCCATTCTCTACCATACATGTTTTACTCCCTCCAGCCCATGGTGCCATATTGTTGGAGGCACCAACCCATGGTATTCTGGAAAGACTGTCCAGGATGAAACTGTATGTCTAATGTTAAAGGGCTAGCATCTTATTGCAAATATATAATGCACTGCAGTATTTCTGGAAGCTTTTCATTTAACATCCAAGCCTAACAGTACGACTTGCACTTTGATAATTACAGACAAAGTCCTACCGAGAGGATAATGGCTGAAGATTGTTTTTACATCAAAAGGATAAAAGAGGGTTTGAAGGAATTTACCTGAACATCTCCACACACTCTAATCAGCGTGCTCCTGACCACTTACTCCTAAAAGAAAGAGCAGATAAGATTGTTTTCGGTAGCGAGCTTTGCCACATTAAGTCACTCTCCAACAGTGTAAATGAATTGGGGAGCCAGTGGAAGCAGGAATGCAAGCCTGAGGCAGATAGAGCCAAGCAGGGTAGCGGACCAGTGTAACACTTCAGGGGAGTCAGTGTGGAGACCACATTATGCCGCAATGGGGCCAGAGAGCCTGACTGCCTGACAGGCCCGCGCCCTCTGCGGACATCCCAGGACCACTGTCATCGTATCCTCGGGACATTTACATTATTCAAAGATAAATGCATTGTCAATTTGGTGTCTCCAAACACTAGATATGTGCGCTGCTCCACTCCTCCCGCAGCCAAAGGTGGACTCACCTCTATCCCTCGCCTAGACAGACTACAAATGAAATCAAATGTATTTTTGAATGGTGTGGAATGTTTTTAACCCCTCATCGCTGGTGCTGTTGGATTGGAGCACTGTGCATGTTAGGTGGAAGCAGAAAGCAAGCATCGTACCATTGATTTTCTAAGAATACAACAACATCGTTATGATTCCTAATTATTATTATTAATATTTGCTTTTAGCTATTGAATAAGCCCTCATTCACGCGCCAGTGTTTCTCATCCATACTAAACTATACTGAACAGAGGCATTATGACATTTTCCAAATGTACAGTACGTGCATCTCCTCAAAAAAGTTTTTTTTAATAAGCATTTTCATCTGTTTGGATGGTAATGGCTGCAACCTCCTCACCATCACACATTGAAAACCTCAGGCTTAGAAGATGGCAGGCTCCCACCACATCCGTAACCACACCAGCAAGAGATGGGGGAAAACAGGAAGTAATGTTAAAGTCATGTATGGTCTTCAGGGATCATTAAAACACTGTCTTACAATTCAGGAAATCGGAAGGCGGACATAGATAATCATCACCACTAATTTTACTGATATTAAAGAGCAATATACACTCAGTGGCCAATTTATTACCTACACCTATTTGGTACATTAGGTTTATTGATGCAACACTTTTTCAGCCCAAGGACTCTATTTGCTTCAGGACTGCGGACTGCACAGTCCTTTCAATTAAACTGAACCGGAAACCAACTGCTTGTAGCTTTCAGTATTGGACTCATGTGGTCATCTAAAATGCTCAAACTCAAATAGGTCAATAGGTTTTGCCCATTCCAATGATCATTCAAATGGTAACTGAAAGCCTTGGTGCCTGTCTGTCTGTTTTACGTACCAAGCTAAGTAACTGAATGTCTGTAGTAGTGATCCCTTTTCATGAATATGGTGGTGTATCTATGAAACTGGCCACTGAGTGTAGCTGATTTTCTTTGATACTGGATTGTTGAAATGAGTGGTCAACCAAATAAGAGGCAGCCTTCTACAGTTTGCCTGAGAGTCTGAGGCTCAACGCATGTGAGAGTCTACAGTTTATTATGAGAATTAACAGAAGATCTCTATGTGATCTGCCAAACTATATCTCCATACCAGAAAAATGTGATTCTTTCTACGCTTCAATAAGAACCAACAGAGGCTGACACAAGGGTCCCTCCATTCCAGAACACTGTCTGTTCTTACTCTCCAAGCCGACTTAAATCTAGTAACTACTCAACGCTCATATCACAGGGCATATGACGGGCCGTGTTCGAAGAGTGTGCGCGGACTAGGTGATAGCAGGGACATTTTCAACTACCTCATGTCTCAAGCTAACCACCGTTATTTCTGTTCCCAAGGCAACCCGTCACAATGACTACCTCCACATAGCACTGACGACTGTAATCATGAAGTGGTTTAAAGACCAGTCATGGCTCACATCCACTCCATCATTGCAGATACCCAACACCCACTCCAATTTGCATACCGCCCCACCAGGTCCACAGACGATATAATCTGAACAGCCTTCCACTGCCCTCTCCCACCTGGAGAACAGGAATACCTATATGTGATCTGCACACCACAATCAACAGGGTGGCAGGGGGAGAAGGTGAAGAGCTAGCGATTTCCTGGGTCCACATTACAGAGAATGTAACCCAGGACAGTTATGAAGACGGCACACAATGCCTCTTTCCCCTCAGGATGCTAACACTTTGTCAGGACAATCATAACCTCAATAGCTTTGCAGGTGCATCATCGAGAGCATTCTGACTGGATGTATCACTTCCTGGCACAACATCTGCACCACCCTCAACTTTAAGGTCATACAGAGACGGACAACCCAGCACATAACTGCGGGC
>JACXGI010000001.1:171141-204688 GCA_016801175.1 Esox masquinongy
CACACACACACACACACACACACACACACACACACACACACACACACACACACACACACACACACACACACACACACACACACACACACACACACACACACACACACACACACACACACACACACACCCTACACAGTTGCTATAAAATGTTTAATGATCTAATGATCATGTGAGTTTACGCATTATTGTGGCTTTCCTTGAAAAGCTATTCCTGTCGGTGGGGGAGTCACTAACATACATGCATTCTGCATTCTCTAGTTTTTTTCCAAGAGCACTTGAGAAAGCATACTATCTAATATGGGAGAACACCGAGTGCTTAAAATACATTTCCTTTGAAACGTACCGTGAACAGGAAACCACATCACAAGCACAGCTGGCTGCAGCAGTTAACTTCTGGACTTGCTATAAACTCTAGGTAGAACACAAGTACCTAATTTTGAAACACAGCCATTGTTTAGGCTGCTAGCGATGTGGTATTTACTTCTTAGTTTAAAAAAAAATTAAATACTTTTATTATGTAATTTCTTAGTTCCTCAGATATTCTTCTATCAAACAGTTGTGAAGGATTAGATTGATGAGATTATAACAATTGTTTATAAGTGTGGCTTGTGAAGCAAAAGTCCACATTGACATTCTTATTGTTATAGTTATAATTTGGAATGATGCTACTCTCATCATTGCATTGAGTAGGTTGTACAGTTGGACTACAGCCCCAAAACAAATGTTCAAAACAGTATTGTGATGACATAAAATCTATGATTAGCCAACGCTCAGTATTTAATTTTCTGTAAAAAACAGAATACACTAAATCAACAACACTAAGTTGATTTACAATTGTATAGAAATAGGTGGTGAGCATATGATGGGATGAGTATGAAGGTAAATGTCTCACAAAAATGTATGCATATGAAGAAAATATTTATTATTATAAACCCAATTTGCAAGTGTCACATATTTTTTTCAATATAGTGAAGCAATGTTCATGCAATCATTGTGAAAGTATGCACAAGATATACTAGTCATTTTATACCAATCTGTTGCTTTTCAACAAGAAAATGTTTTGGAACAAGCTACTCAGCTAGCTTGCAAACTGTATTACTGCTGACAAGCTAACATTGTAGTGTGTTCCAGTAGTATCCATGGTATCCATTAATTGTAAGCATCCCTGAACAAACTAAATATCATCAAATATTAATTTAATTCTTATTGCGAACAAGGTTAGATCGTTTAAGGTTATGTTCCTAGCTCTGTAAACCTACTAGTATTTGAAAGGATTGTGTATTCAAGTTGATTAGCTGACTTTCACATTTTATTGGATCAAAGGCCTGAAATTAATGTGGATTAGCTGCACAGCCATGGGGGGAAACAACGCAGAGGCTGGAGTCAGAGGAGACTGACCAGCTTCTAGAGGACATGGATGTGGAACAGAAAAAAAGGGTGAGCATATGAAGATTACAGATGACCACAGAATTTCAATGAAACCCACTATTACCCACCCACCATGTCATTTCTCTTGAAGTAATCATTTACATTAAATAGTAGTTTTTATCTTGCTTGTTCTCTCTCCTATTGAACATCTGACACTCCCCATCCAAGCTCTGCAAGGAATAATTGTTTGAAACTGCCCAAATTCAGGTGCGCAAAGCTGGTAGAGGCATACCAAAGGAGAGAATGAGTAGTAATCACTGCCAAAGTCACTTCTACAGTACTTAATAAAGGGTCTTAATACTAAAGTACATCCTTTTTTCATTTTGAATAAAATGGCACAAATTTTGAAAAATTTGTTTTTGGGATGTCATTTTGGGATATTGTGTGTAGATTAGTGACAAAAAAAGAAATCAATTCTAAGTTAAGTATAACACAACAAAATGTGTAAAAGGGGAAAGGACCTGAATAGTTTCCGAAGACACACGATTGCTTACACAATTAATTTAACAAGTTGGGTAATATGTTAAATGAATGTAGGTGAATAATAACCACTTGGAGACTAGTGGTGGTAACGCATGCACAGTTCGGACTGGGAATTAGTCCTCAGAATAGAAGATAAAACTGTTTAATTGATCTTCCAATGCCTGACAATGTTACTTGAAAAAAGAATTACAACCCCAATTTAGCACAGATAATTTTACTAGAATCCAGATTAATGCTATCACCTGGGTTTTTCAAGCATTAACAGTACTTTAATATCTGGGCTAGCTAGAACATAATGGAATTGATGAAGGTCAGGCTGGAATGTTTCCTGCTCCACTGGACAATCTGCCCATCTGTCCACCAGGTCCAATGCCTGGCAAGTTAAAACAGTACATTTTAGGATTAGTGCTGAACACCTATTGGGAAATGGTGAAGAAGATATTGAAATAACATTTGCTGACGTTAAAGATGTCTTCAACTCTGTGGATGTAAAACAACTTTCTGGAAACGTTTTCAGATCTTCAAACAAAGTCATATATTCAATAATGTGAAACACAGTGAACCAATAACACAACATTGTTGTATTTATTTCATTTATTTAGTGAACAAATGGCCCCCAGTGAAAAGGGGATTGCCCCCTTGTAGTCAATTATTTGTGATACTTTCAGCTTAAATGACTGCAACCAAAGGCCTCCTTTAGTTGTTGATCAATCTCTCACATCACTGTGGAGACTTTTTGGCCCACTATTCCAAGCAGAGCTGCTTGAACTTGATTTTATTGATTTTCAGATTTTCTGATGTAGACTTGCTCTGATGACTGATGTAGCTTGTGTATTTTGGGTCACTGTCTTGCTGCATGACCTATGTGCACTTCAGCTTCATTTCATGGACGGATGACTGGACATTTTCTTTTAGAATTTTGTGATACACAGCAGAATTCATGGTTTCTTCAATGATGGTAAGTTGTCCAGATCCTGAGAGCAAAGCATCCTCAGAACATCACACTACCATTGTATGATTGATGGTTGATATGGGGTCAATAATTTGGAATGCAGTTTGGTTTTCACTAGACATAAAGGAATGCTTATGAATTATCTTTACCATTTAGCATACATTGAAATGCAACCCCTCCCCCTATTACACTATGTTAAAATTCACCACAGGTCATCACAAATCATGGTGATGCTCACCTGCTTTACATGGAAACATCTGGTCAAGTGGATTCTCATGTATTCTTATCTCTTATGTATTGTTTTTGTTTTATATTATCAATATTTGTACTCTTATAACTGTTCTTGGGAAAGAGCATGCATGTAAGCATTTTGTACTGTTTAAAGATCACTACTTCTAAGGGGATTCATCAGCATGGCCACCTACAGATGAAGCAGGATGATGTCCTAGCTAGCTGGCCCAGATAGGCTCCCTGACCAAGGAACTCTGCTAACACTGATGCTTGGTGTCACCAGTTGGCATACAGAAAGTTATTTGATTTCCCATTATTTAACTTGCTTTCGTTTAACTTTAAAAACCTAAACTCATGAATTAACCTGTCCTTACAATAACCCATTTTTCATATCTAATGGTCACACAGTATTTTACTGAAATAATGTGTCTACGATTACAAATGAAAACCACACAGAATCATTCTTTATCCTGCAGACAGATTAAATTCCAAACCTTGTTACTGTAATGGGCACACTTGTAGCTCTCCATGAATTAGAACTGTAATTATATTATGGACTATTTTAAACAAAATAACAAATTTCTCAGAATCCATAGGTATAATTTATAGCAAAGCCAGATTCATTTTCCAGAGCAATCAATTTCTTGGTGTAGTAGAAGACTAATATAATTATGTAAAGCGCTGAGAGCCAGGTATCACAGTCAGCACAGAAGGGTTTTGAAGATAAATTAAGATATAATTTATTCAGTCATAATTTCATACAAAAATGCCATAAAAGAGATCCATATGGGCATCAGCAAAGGGGGAAGGTACTGGTAATATATTTTGGTAGGAAGCATTATAGACAAGACAAGGTTATGTATGAACCCATCCTGCATTATCAGTTATTCTCCAGGTGACGGCGGTAGGGATGTGCCTTCTCTGTCAGGCACTCTAGGTTTTCTCTAGTTTGATTACATGTGTTGTTACTGCAATAGTTATTCATATTTGAACTATCAGTTAAGATATTGAAATAGGATTGTTGACTTGCCATGGCGATTTTTTCTTATAACATGTTGAAAACATGCGTAACTTATTTTAGTTGGGGAAAACATCTAGTTCTTTGGTTTAGAGGATACTCTGTAGTATCTGTAGACTTGTGAATAAACACTGTGTAAGTTTTAACTAAATGTGTAAATTGTTCAACAACGACTGTCCCAGGCAAGTTTCACAAATATAAATATAAACATTCATTAAAAAAATAATTATGAGTGCATCGCCTCCCATCAATATAAAACCTGTTAACACAGAGCTCTATTTGAGAAAATATTCCCCAAATCCATCCATACCTAAAAAAAAAATTATGAAATGCATTTGTTCTAAGTGAGTTATGTCTACCAGTGTGAGCAATATTGTGAAATTAAATTGGGCTATTTCCATTGCAGCTGGTGCATCCCTCCTCAACCAGGACATGCAGAAGTCATCGTTGGAGTATCTGTTTGTTATTATGAAATAATCAAAATGTTGGACATATTCAACACTCCTGCATTAGTACAGATTCTCCTTTAGTGAGATGCCTTTTATGTGCAAATGCAAGACAGATCAACATTTTTATCTACACTACATATTTAAACATATTTCAGTGAATACAGTAGTAGAATCATAACTAATCACCACAAGTTCCCAGATAGTCCAAACTGCATTAAACATCCTTTAATGGAACAATTTATTAATTTTAAGTGTTTCATTTGAAGAATGTAATGTCTAATTTGTTCAATTAATTACTTCTGTTAAAGTCAGAAAATGTCAACTTGTTTACTAATAAATGTGACTGGTGTGATACCTTACCACCACACATCAGGTCCCATAGTGTGACATTAGAAATTAAACAATCATATGTTTGTCTCCATAGGAAAACATAAGAACCATAATGGAACATATGGCCAGAGATCTCAGAACGCCCAACAAGTAGATTAGTGAACATGCAAAAATCAGTTGATGTACCAGTGTAAATGCATGCTACTGTATTTCCTGACAGTGACACAGTGGAAAAATGTCGACAAATGCCTTTTTTTAATAGCTGTGGTAGTATACAGGTATATATTCTATTCATAAATATGCACTCGGCTCTAATTAGACCAGTCACGTTTACTTTACGGTATGATCAAGTTAGATCGGATGCCATGGTCCAGTGCATCAAGCCTACAATCTTATGGAGTCCTAACATCCCACTTCTAGATAAGTGAATATACTGTAGCTTCTATGTAATCTAATTCTGGAATAATTGCAAAGGGTTGATCTGTTAATGTGTGGTTTAGCACAGGATCCTTTATTTCCATTCTATGGGAAGGTCCATTACTCAACATGCTCGAGTCCATGCAATAGCACTGGCCTGCACAGCGGCAAAAACATTTTTTCTGATGTCAGGTTTCAACTAGATTAACTTACTCACGTAGTCACATCGGTCCCTTTCTTGTGAAGGTTTATCCTCCACGCTTCTTTCTCAAGTAGGCTTCCCGACAGCGAAAGAAGATTCTCGAGTATACCTTCTCTGATAGTTACTAGCTCCTCGTCCTCCTCCCCGAACACGTGTGTGTATTTTGATTAGCTTGGGTTGGGCTGAACTTATGACCCAGTACCCCTGGCGGGTTCCCCGCTGTTCGATATACACAAGCTTCCCCTCGTGGAGACCCACCGTCCTTCCGTTCCTGGAATTTTAGTAGCCTACTAGATCAAAGAGGGTAAATGTGCCCATGACAGAACCCCTGGGTCGACGAGCAGTTTTCCCTTAGTGCTTGCATGTTCATTCTATGCATCTTAATCCCTACCACTGAAGATGTTGTACGGACAAGGATCAGAAGATGTAATTGTAAAATAGAAGATGGTGGTGGGGGTAACATTGGCCTGAAATAGTTTTAACGCGTTTTACCACAAAAAGTACCCAATCAATACTCTGTAGATCTAACAAACGAATATGGTGAAATGAAACGAAACAGTGCAAGATTGATAGTTAACGTGCATTTTCAGACAAAGTACACAAAACAAGGTCGATATGAGTTAAATATATTTTATTAATTTCTGTAAACTTCAAATTACTGTGCATTGAGTCTTAAATGTTACCAAGGTTTTTAATAATTGTATATCTCAACTTGAAATTCAGTGCATTCTTTAGAAGACTGAAGAACTATCCTGAGGAGAACATTTCATCATAAAGGCAAGTTCAATCTTTGGTTAATTCAGGGCACCATACATTCAATGATAGTTATAGCTCCTAGATTAGATAAAATGTCAGAATCAAGTAAGGGTAGGCATAAATTGTTACAGTTCATAAACTACTGTACCCACAAATAACACTGGATTGGAACTTTTTGAACAAACATCGGATGACAAGTTTATCTCACTAACCTAATCTTAAACTATTGGGCATTTGGTTTGATATTTGGTTTATTCTGTGTAACACTTAAATTAGGCAATGATAAGGCAAATATTTTTAAATTGGGATTGAAGGTGTCCCTTGACTGAAACGTAACAAACAAGTCCATCCACAAAATTTCTGAACTTTCCCTCAGTCGGACAACAAAACAGAAGCACCATGTTTGTATTTCACAACAGAGAGCTTTAGTGCAGTTAGTGAGTATAATTTCTCCAAATAAAAACAGCCAAAAGGTGACAACTGAACTTCTGAGTAAACTCCAGGGATTCCCTAGGCTCAACCCCCCTAGTTATCGGATTTGGGCAAGCGGAGTGGGGGAGCATGGGGGGGAAGAAACTGGAGAGTTGAGTTCTGATGAGGATGAGTTCGAGCTCTTCGATATGGGAGTCACGCACACCCTAAGGCCTTCTTTCTCCCTCTTCTTTTGTTTCATTCTTCTGTTTTGAAACCATATTTTCACCTGGGTTTCATTCAGATACAAACTATGGGCTATTTCAACCCTTCTTGACCTGGTGAGATACTTATTGAAATGAAATTCTTTTTCTAATTCTGTTAATTGCTTTGTTGTAAAATTTGTTCTTGGAATGGATCCTGCTTTCGATTGTCCACATTCAATAGTTTTACCTGTGAAATAATAAAAGTATGTCAGGTCGAATCTTTATAGTCAGTTGAGGTACTCAATTAGGATATTGTTTCTAATTTATTTTATAGTAATATTTACTTACTGATTTTGGGGTTGCTTCTTTTGATTTTCATCCAGTCAAATGTATTTGCCACAAGTTGCGGCTCTTCTTGCGTAGGACAGGTTCTTGTAAAATTCTCCTGAGATGGTGATGAATTCTGATGACTTCCAGCGACGTATCCTCGCGATATCTTTATGCTTTGCCAGTGCTGGTTTGTTTGTGTAATATCGTGATAGTACGTCTCCGTGGGATGGCTGGCGACAGGTCCGTTTCCTGACCAAGCCGGGTTAATGCTCTGGATATGCATCCTGTTTTGTTCCACGTCGTTGTAGCATCCATACGCTAAACTATAAGTGAGTCCCTGATCCACGTAATTGCCATCAGACGCAGTTCCGTCGCTTTCAAGTGGCACCTCAAACACAGCTTGATGCTGCACTCCTGATATCGACCGGTTGCTGCTCTGGTGGTCCAGTATACCTGACGAAAGTCTCCCAACTATCTCCCCTTGGTACTTAAGTGTTGCATGTTTGTGTTCCTCGTGACAGAATTTCGCAGGCAAAGCCATGATGTTTCTTCCTGAGTAGAAGTCTAAATACGAGCTCATGTTGTCCCTTGTAAATCCACCAGAAGTTAATGATTGCAGGCGGCCCCTTGTCCTCATTAGTTAGCCCACTGTACTTCCTTGCACAACATGTAAATATTACCCGCTACTGAGCAGGCGTGGTCTGAGACCTTTTTATCCAATCAGGCCACAAAGTGGAGAACACTTGTGAGCTGCCTTTAACTTTGTTCACGACCAAAATAAAGGAACAGGAAGCAAGGATATGCTTGAACTTTAACTCCAAGTAGAGTAAGTATTTTACGTGGATGTGCTGTGTATGTCGTGGCAAACGTGGATGTGCATGTTTGCGTTTTAGGTTTGTATTTTGCAGCCTACTCACTTATGTTAATGTGAACATAATGGTTTGGGGTTATAGCCTATACAGCCAATGTTTGGTTATTAATCCATCTTCAGTAAAATGATAGTATTCCTGTTACTTTTAAAGTATGTCATTATGGGGCGGCAGATAGCCTAGTTGTCAAAAACACTGGACCATCAGGAGGTTTGCTGGTTTGAATCCCCAAGGGCCACCATGATGAAAACAAATATATTAAATGACATGCATAGGGAGGCAGTAAATGTGTGTTTGTTTTTACATTATAGGATTTGTTGTTTAAATTCTCAAAGTTATACTAATCAACTTAACTACGCTAAGATCAGTTCACAGTATATTGTTATTGTTTGCATACATGCTGAATTCCATATACATTTTCTGAATTAGTGACTGAAAGTATGAACAGGCAAGCCCTTCAAATGTCACTTTGAGGCTTAAATTATGGAGGTATACAGATATCTAACTAGCCATGCACATATCAGATAGCTCACTGTACCAAATACATTTCTGCAATATATGAGAATATGCAGATATGCAATATATGAGAACCTTGCACTTTTATTTAATGGCTAATCAAAAAGTCAGTGAAATTGAAAAAAAGGTCTCCAACTCTTAAGCATCTGTTTTTTAACATAGCAAAATAGTTTTGTTTGTTTGTTTAAAGTTTCCCATTTGTTATGTTTTTACCTTCGTCCCTGTTTTCCTCCTCAATATTGTAATATCATATTTATAATTAAGACAGAGCCCTGTCTCGTCACAGCAACTCCCATTATACTCAGTACAGTCGATATAGAGATGTTTGTCCTCCGAAGACATACAAGGCATTCTTGTTCTTATCATGCTGCTCGCCCAAACAGGAAGTCTAGACTTTAAACCTCCTATACCAAAGGGAATGCAATCCCCTGTTTAATACCTTGATTTAGCACACAGGCGCCCAAGCTCACCACAAGGAGTCGCTAATTTGCAACAAGGCAGTACTGTCCAGAGAGCAGGTTTCAAACCATGGTCCTCAATGACACAGCTAACTATAAGGATGTTTACCATTTTCATTTAAAATATAAAGACAAGTTACATGGACCAAGTATTATTTAGTTACACACCAGATAAAATGCCAACAAATGCTTCTTGTAGCCATCAACCTTTCTATAGCTCATTTGGCCCACTTTTCAGGACCCAACTTCTCAAATTCTTGAATGTTTGAGGGTTGGCTTCTACCAGCTGTGGTTTTCAAGTCTCACCATGTGTTTTGGGTATGATTCAAAACACAACTCCAGTTAAACTGATTCAGGGTGATTTCATGTGTGTTTGGGTTTTTATGACTGACCCTCATCCTTTAATAGAGGAATAGTGTTTGGGCACTGGATTGCACTTTTTAATCCCTAAATAACCTCCTCATTTCATGATATCTTGCACACATGATGTCTTGCACATATTCAAGGCTGCCAAGCATACAAGCAACCCACGGCATTACTGTACCTTAATTGATTGTAGCAGAGTGTTCTTTTATATAATTAATTTTGTTTTGGGTGTATATAGGAACTTTTAACTTTCAAGTAATTCAGCCAACACCCCTACTGAGAGCCACTTACAGTAGTGTCATACATGTTTTTGTATAGGAAGATTGCAAGGGCACATTAAAGCTTGATTAAACTTTAAAAACCTACCTAAACAAAACTACAGGGGAGAAGATATGTGGACCAATAAAACTAAATTAGAGCTCTTTGGCAATAGAGATGAGCACTGACAACCAAATGAAACATTCAATAATAATAACAACATATTTTCAATCTAATATTGGTGTGATTTGATAATATTGTGCGGTTGATTGTCTGTCTCTGGTTTTTCAGGTCCCTGAATGTGTTCAATGCTTTATGAAATCAGCACATTATCAGGTGTTTTACAGTCCAATGTTCAACCCAGTGTCCATTGAAGGTTGTAAGTCTTCCAGAAGGACAACGATCCCAAACCCAACATCAAAAACCACCCATGAAGGGCTTTCATAGAACGTAATGTTGGATTGTTTTGGAGTGGCCAACTAAGAGTTTACTGTAGATCTGAATGACATCCATGGGCATGAGCTGAAAACAGCTGTGCAGGGTACCAACTGCTGAAGTACATTGAAGAATTACAGCAATTTTCTCTTGAAAAGTGGGCCAATTTACTGTAGAAAGGAACTTACAAAAAGTGATTGCCTGCAGTAATTTTGGCCAAAGGTTGTGCAACCACGTAGCACCAGGGTGTGTATAATTCTGTAATTATTATTTATTTTCTAAATAAAAATAGAACATTGTAGCTAACAAAAATAAAAATGTTTCAGTAATGTTAAAATGCCATAATTATTGAAAATTAATGTGATAATTATTTATTCAAATTTTAAATTTAAGAAAACTGCAAGGGTCTATATATTTTCTGCATCTGTATATGACAGTAGTCCAAATAGAGTTATGGATATTCTGTAGAATAGCTCATTTTAACTTTTATTTTTAGGACTAGTCGTTTCCATAAAAACTGTAACATAGTCTTTCTGGTGTATCCTATTCAAAACGAACATCACTGAAGGAAACATAGAGGTGCCCAGTATCCTTTAAAGTAATCGAATTCACCCTTTAAATCTTAACTTTATTTAATTTGATTACTTTTTTGGAAAGTGTTGATTTATTTTTGGCTTTACCCAATATAATACCTCCAGCACTAGTTGGGAGCGGTGCGCAGTCCATTATATCAAGGCATCGACGTCATCATTATCTGGAGGGAGAAAATGTAGAGGAAAGATGAAAGCTCACGGAGGGTTAAAATGGCCGCCATCCATTGTGCGGAACAAGGTGGTATTAGTGGGAGGGCAACCTTTAATGCCTTTGATTCTATTTTAACATTTTAGAAAAAGGTCAATTGTTAATTTGCAATAAATAGCTTTCTGAAATTTGTTGTATTTTCATTTAATTAAGTGGTGAGGTTTAGGCTATGTTGCTTATCAGAGGATTTGAATTCATTGCATTGAGCTTTTTTTCAGACGCATTCACAAACGATGCTTTCGCGTTCTCAGATTCATCGCTTTTGCCACTGTCATTTGTAGACATTATTTCAGTTAGGGCTCAGTGTGCACTTTGGAATACCAAAGTTTGGCCTTTCAGTTTCAGATGTGTTTCTAGAATTTGGAATGCAAATGCTTTGTTCAGAAGGAGGGGGAATCAGTGTGGAGTCTGAAAGCGACGAGTATTTGATTAATGAGCTTTGAAATGTCTCTCCAGGAATAAACGACGCGCGGCACTCAGTTAGAGAAGGCTACAGCTAAACATAGGCAACTTCTGCCTGCATCATTCCTTTGTCACTGAACAGATTATTATACAATATTAGGCAGGCGTGTTTTTCCAATTTACAAACCTTGCCCTAAATCAAGTGCTGTTCAAACATATAAGGCCTGTGAAACATTTTAAATAATAAAAAAAACTGTTGGTAAATTCAAATGCCAGTTATATTTTTATTTTGTGATCTGCTTCACAATCGAATATTGTAGGCTTTAAATCAGAAACCTCGAGAATAAATATAGCCTGTCTCATGTAAAGAAAAATAATAAGAAAAGGCAAATTCTAAGACCTCCCTGACAAAAATGTAGGTTACATTGTGAAGAACATGCTTTGTCTGAGCAATTTGACTTCAGGCCAAATGGAGTCATGAGAAATGTTCGGTTGTTCAGCACCATGGAGAGACAAAACCGCCGTCTGTTTCTCTTTCGATTCAGTTTTATCCTATCCCTGCAATACCGTTATGAAGGCTTTGGAAATAGATATAACTTTCCATATTTGCCTTTAAAATTATTTCATTTAGGGCAATGTGCATGTCCTCAATAGGACATGCACACAGACAAGCAATTTCTTTGTTTAGGCTGTAAGCCTTCTATTTACTGATACTTCAAAATGGCGACGAGGCAAATTTTGTTCCATCCTCCAGCTTGGAAGAAAAATTAATGCTTACGGTTTTCTGATGTTTCTACGCGTGTTGAGTGTATGGAAAATAAAGGTGCCTTCAACTCACTGTGTAAATGTAAGCACTTTATTTACAAAATGTTAAACACAATAAAATATAACATTTTCATATCATTAGCGTTTCATAAATGTATGAATGGACAGTCCAAATGATGAAATAACAATGACTTGATATGAAAATTGTCAATGACAACAAATGACATGCTGGTGTGATTCATTTATATAATATTCGATATTTCGGGCTACAAGTAACTTTGTTTTTCATAGTGGCAATGACACGAGATAAATCATGACAAATGCCCCAATATTTCCAGATTTACACTTAGGAGTTCCTTCTACAACAACATAAAACCACCAGCCACTGAAACCATATCTTAAAACTAGCATTCACCAAAAACCTGTGTACCTAATGAAGGGCTATGATGTCAACGTCTGTCCAACTATGTTGCATACATTCTAAATGTCCATATAAATAGGCATACATGAAAATGATAAATAATGTGATACAAAAAATCGTTAAATAATAAATATAGTAAAGGAGATAAATGCAATACAATCTTGAAAAAATAAATAAGACGCTTCAAATTTAGAAAATGTGAAATTAACGGACACCTTAGGGTTTTTCTATAAAATCCATCCATAGAAAGATGGGTGACTACTGTCAGATCTACTGGACTTACCTTCAAGTAATGTTATGACATTTCAGCCCCCATACTGCGCATTGCACTTCATAAAACGAACAAATGACAAACGGTCTCCCCTGCGCATCCTCAACAGTCAAGAAAAATGGACCACAGCTATTCTTAGAAAATAATTACACAATAGCATTAATAGTAATATCAATAATAATAATACAGGGTAATACACATGACTCACTTGTAGTGTAATCATATAAATTACTTTAGACTAGTGAGGTAATAAAAGAGCGTAACAATTTGGACACAGATGGAATCCTCACATATTACAAATGCGTTAGTTTAGGCGCTTCCTGAATCCTTCCCTGAGACGCATGGTGAGAGGTGAGGTCTGTATATGTGGGATGGGGGTCACAGGGTCCATGGTGGTGGTTTCCTGGAATCTGAGCGGCACAGCTGTAGTCCACGCTGGCGGATGAAGGATGAGGGAGATGGCCGAGGTTGAACATGGGGCCCGAGGCTGGCATGGAATCAACGAAATTTCCCCCAACGTACACGGGACTGCCTTGCAAATTAGCGTTGGCAAAGCCACCATTGCCTTGCATGCTGTGGTGTTCGTATTCGGAGCCCGGGTACCTTTTCTGCTGCGGTATGCAGCCACCTAATGGTGCCGTATACGCCGCCAAGCCGTACATATTTTGCTGGGGTTTGGCGAATGACGGGGGCGAGGGCGCATCATAGCTGAGGCTGTTTACATTTGGGAGCTGACCAGAATATCCAATGTGATTTGGGCCACTTAGTGGTGGGCTTCTGTCCGGGGAGTGTCCGATGGGAGAGTGCATTATCCCCTTAGCTTTCTGATCCTTTTTGTATTTCATCCTTCTGTTTTGAAACCAGATCTTTATTTGGCGCTCAGTGAGATTCAATAAATTAGCCATTTCAACTCTTCGGGGACGACACAGGTACCGGTTGAAATGGAACTCCTTTTCAAGTTCTACAAGTTGTGCACTGGTGTAGGCAGTTCGGACCCTTTTGGAAGCTGGTCCAGGTGGACTTTTTTCATCGCAGGACTCACCTGAAAATACATAGTAATCACCATGAGAATCGTTGTGCAATATGGATAATTTCACATAGGCCTATTTAGTTGCCTAAAATGACCCATGCGCACAAAATAGAATAATCTTCCTTTTACACACACATTACGCACCACCATTTCCAGACCAACTCCCCCCCCCAACATACACACACACACACACCACCACCATGCTCTCTCTCACACACACACACGCACGCACTACACTTTACCTTCTGCAGTTGTGCAACTGTTGTTGCTGTTGCTGCTGTTGCTTTTCTGTTTACCGTTTGATCGCGTCTCCTTCATCCATGGGAATATTTGTTTGTTAATGACTGGTGTGGCAGTACTAGAAGCATTGTTTGAGGGAGATTTCTTCTTCAGAGACGAAGTGTTGCTGGAGGAGTTAGGCGAAGATTCCGACAATGGAGGTGGTTGTGGTTGTTCACCAATACTCGATTGTTGACTGTTTCCTTGACTGCTACTGGGTCGCATGCAGTTACCATTCATGTCATTGTCTTTATGAGTTGGTGGTCGTACCGTTGGGGTTTGTATTGGACAAACTGGGCCCTGATAATCACTCTCGAGGTTAGAGGTGGGATAGGGCTGGTGAGTGGGGCCATAACTATATGAGTCGGATTTGGGGTACGAATAGCTTCCAAAAAGTCCAGAATTATCGTAGTACGTAGCTTTCTGCATTGTGAGGATTCAAACGCAAAAGGCCGACACAGCCCTATCCAATGGCATGGATGTTCTCCTATCACGTGATTGGGGTTTCCCACCGCTTCTGTATTTCTTGACCTACGAAGAAAATAATTGTTAGTCTCATCATGCAGATAATGTGAACTGAACGTGTTGACCTATTAAACTCAACAATGAATAAGCATATACTATATTCTGGGCTGGGAATTACCATCCAGAACAAAATAATTTTTGATAAGATTCCTGTCCGGTATTTTAAGAAATAAATTAGGTTTCATTACAGCTCCAGGACATATTAAAAACAAATACTAGCATATTTGTTCAAGTGATGTTTTCATAAAAGAAAAACGCCAGAATTGTCAGTCTCTCTCCAAACTTCACTTTCTTTAACTATCAAAACATCAATAGGCCATCTAAGCCTCTCACTTTCGAATAATTTGCCATGTTTACGACAAAAGAGTTAAAGTTTAACTTTTGTCAAAAGATCAAATGATTTTCTTCTTGAATTACTTAAGAAAAGGAGCTGAATCAGCATGGCAACCCACACAATATCCCTTTGAGTACCTAACCACAATACCCCACAAACCACCATCACATCTACCTATTTAAAAACCGACATAGTCCAGGACTGTTTTCTGTGTAGAATCTCATTTTTGTTATTTGTTTGTTTTTTAACCTTAACATCTCTCCTTCCCATTGGTTGTATTTTTTGCATTGAAATAGCAATTATTTAAGTATGTAATTATTTTACAAAATATTATTTCATGCATGTGTGAAAATGGGGGTTATGATACTAAAAGAAAGAAATGCAGGTCCTCCGTGTTTCTTCACAACATTTTGAGGTTGTCGGAATGGGTGGGTGACCTATGCTAATTAGCCTATGTGCGTGTAAACCAAATGCGTTTGTGCCAAAACTTTATTTGCTCCTGAATTCTGGCACCCTCGTCGGCCTAATCTGCAATCAGTATGACTAGGACTATATTTAGTATGATAAGTGATCATATCAGAGCCTAAACAACACAAAATGAATTTTACCGGTGTCTTAATACTTTGGAAAATAATTTCGCATTCTAGGCTTGTAGTAAATGACAGACTGAATTGCCACCGCATGCATTGAGACAAACTAATACTGTAGCTGAAGCAGTAATGTACGGGCGGTGAATATCAATGCACCTGTCATTGTGGACCGCAGCGAAATGTATGACTGCAAATGTTATGGTCGTAAACGCCTTAGTGAGCAATGCAAAGAAAACACTCCCCAAGACTTGCCACCCTCAGAAGTGTAAAACTATAAGCGTAGGAGGAAGGCCGGCTAAAGAATTCCATACTCCGCAAGTTCTGTAGCAGTAGCCTAATAGAAAGGCGGTTTATATAAATCGAGCCTCTACAATCATTCTACCATGCTGCAACTACGGTCTCGCAAACGAAAGTCTGAATCCCCAGCAAAAGGATTAATTTTCATTATAAAGAGGACCTTCGCCGTTAACGCAAAGGTGGACATATTCTTATTTGAAAGTCGTATTGAAGTGTTGGGTTGACCGCTGGAAATCTGTTTTAAAACGAGACTTATGAATGGTCTATGTAGCTTTCTTTCATTACCAACTAATTCCTGGATGTATATATGTTCACTAATGACATATTCTGTTTAAACAAAGAGATTATGTTCCTTTGTAACTTGCATCTGGCGTTACTCTGCATTCTTGCATGTCGACATGATGAATATTACTCAATGTAAATGATGAAGTACATTTTTGAAACGAGTCTCTAGTTGATTAAGCTATAGGCCTGCTACTACGCCTACCCTGGTAGAGTTAAATGTTAGCTATGCTAGATCATCGCTTAACTTTAAACCTTTTAAAAACAGGCCCTTTGAAAACTATTTTGAAAATAGATTGTCCTATAGGCCTATTTTGGTGCAAATGATTGTTTAGTGCGTTCGTTTGGTAACCTTTGGACCTTTATTTGATCTGACTATGCAATGGGAGTTCAAAAAATAAATGCTGCTCACCGTATTGTATGCAGATCAATGTTTTGATTTTGTTCACATGCTCATCATTACATCCATCACGACCTGAAAGAGAAAACAATGCATGGGTTTCACTAAAATGGTTTAACCTTAGCAATTTACATGGGAAAAATGTGTTCACTGGGATTACGGTGGTTATTTCCTTTCACATATGGCAACATTTCTATACATGTTCTGGTGCAATTGCATTGTACTGAAAAATGTATTCTATATAACTTCTATATAACTTATTAGCTTTACAATGACATTTTTTGTTCGTTTTTTTATCGCACTGATATGGCACAATCATTGCATAGCACAAATCTGTTCTTGTCATTATAACAAGACACACGAGAAAAGAACGGACGACTCAGAAAAGCAAACATTATTGCCTTTAATTTTAAGGCATTTAAACAAAACATTTTCTGCAGTCATGGTGAAAAAAATCTCACACTGAAGATTCTGTACAAAGAAGTGCTGGCCAAAATATTTAGCAGTCATAAGCCTTTTGGCTGACCTTTGGCTCGTTCAGTAATAACTCATAGATTAATGAACAACGAGCGGAAGGGGTTCAAGAAAGTCACAATAGCCACAGAACTTTCCACCAGTGTTTTGAAGCTGAAACACTGCCTAACGATAGGACACATGGCCACATTTGTAGGAGATAAACATCAGAACAAGAAACTATTCAGTACCGTACTTGACGTACGTTTTAACGCTGCTTTATTTAGCTTACTATAACCAGTAAGACATTTGGTCTATGCAAGGAACTTGGTTTAACATTATCATTTGATTTATATCTACTGTGTTTTAGTCCTTTTTGAAATACTGAAATTGAAGTCGATAAGTTTTGAGTGGATTTGAGAGTATTGTTACCATGCATTGTTACTACTCTGGCTAGACATGATCTTCCTTTCAAACAACAATGTTTCTCGCCTACGCATTGCCACGGTAAGTTTGGTAGATACAATGGGCAACGACAAGAATTGTCGTTGAAAATTGCACTTATATATGTTACTATTTCGTCTTTTTCTTTTTCTATATTATGCGCTTCAAAGAGAAATATTAGTTAGACTTTTGATTTTGCTTTAAAGGCTTACTTAAGGAATCGAAGTAAGAAATAATATAGCCTAACTTTTGGCGCACCCCTCGGCAGGGAAGCACCAGAAGATATTAGTAATTAATTCATCATACTTAAACAGTGTAAAGCTAAAACACACAAACGTTCAGAAGCTTGTTAATTTGCCAACGAATGTTAAGTTAAATCATCCAACTCATGGATGGCTTCTTGTTGTTAGTAATTTTATTCTTATTGTTGGTTTGGCAGCTCCATGGCTTAAATACATGTTGCAACGAAATGGTTTTGTCACTAACGCACGTCTAAACGTAAGCTAACCTTGCACATCTTTACTTGATTTAATATTTATTCAGTATTTGTCAGCCAGTCTTATTCTTAACATAGGGTGTATTAAAAAAGAGAGATAAAAATAATTTAGTGACAAAATGTAGCACATTCAATAACACAATAGAAAGAATGCACCTTAACACTATCAGAACAATACATTATTGTTTATAATTATACTTAGTCCTTAATTTAAAATATACAAATACTATTTAGACTGGTGTAATAAATTGATTCATGTTTCATATTGTCTCAATTTTATTCAAATAAAATTGGCCTATAAAATATTTGCAAATGGATGAATCCTGAAAATATTTGTTTCTAAAACTATTGACTCGGTTCAAATATGGCAACATTTCCAGATTAACAACGCCATTGCGTTGAAACAACATAAATCATGTCTTAAATCTCTATGACGATAGGACAACAAATTAATGTGATTTACGATCCAACAATCTCGGAGTCAGAATGAAAAGTTCGTCTGCTTTTTCCTTTGCTTTACGTTAGATTTCATCAAACTGCAAAATAAGAAGAAAACCGATTGTCATAATGTATGCTTCCAAACTAACATTTCAGAGTAGATGTTCAAAATTTGGACATGCCTTAAAATCCCACCTCAGGTCAAAAATATGAAGGCTATCTGCGTAGTTACCGACAAGACCGACATAAATGATTACCGCTTTTGAATGGAATAAATCATATTTATTCTCTCACATTATGTAAAGCCATGGTTAAAGGTTGCATTTTGCCATGCAGTTGCTTACCTGTGAATCAATTTATCATACACTCTTGCTTCTTAGTCTCCATTCCTTTCCCTGTAGTCTCTAGAATATATCCTTCACCCTTTGTCTGTAGACAATACTGTCCTAAACCTGATCTTGCGGTTTTTCAGACATTTCCATATACCAATGCAGACAGTATTCCCGATAGAATGGAAAGACTCACATTCAACTACCAATAAAAACGAAGAAGGTTTCCTTATTACCCCCGAAAAAATTATGTCAATGAATCACCCATTGAAAAATACAGGTTTTCATATACAGTCACAGAATTGAAGCTTGGATTTTTGGGTGCTTCTGAAACCGTTATGATGACAAATAAAGGCACTGCCTTAAAATACAAGCATATTTGTTCACGTGATCGAGATGCCAGATTGTTCTGATTGAGGCTGCTTCTTAAACCAAGCCTTTGCTCTCAAACCCAATTTAAAATGGGATGGCGTTCAGATTTTCATATTTGACCTATAGTGAAAATGCTAAACTATAGGATACATTTCTTATTGCTTACTTTTTCATTTGTATTCTTCTTTCCATTGCAAGAAATATGATGATTATTATTGTTATTATTATTTGGTATGGTTATACGATGCAATTGTAAAGACAAGAGTAGCTGTTTTGTCATACTTAAGAAATTAGACTATACATGTTTATGTTATTACATTCTTTGTACAGTGCTTGGATCACATTCGATTTTTCATAAAACTCTACTCTTAAATGATCAAAGACTAATTATCAAAAATATAACCATTATAACCTACCTAAGCCCAATACATGTAATTTTAAGATATGTTATAGAAATGTAGTTATAAATATAATTCCGGGTGCAGCAAAGTAAATTTACATTCTTCATTATAGATGATTATTGATAAAAAAATATATATTGTCGTATTGTTTTCAGAATTCTCTACAAATGTGTGTTAATAGCTACAATGTGATAATAGGTTCAGTGAGATGTGCATTTAAAAATGTTATTAAATCATTTTTTTATAAAAATGCATGAGAAAAGGCCTTTGGAAATGTATTCAAATAAACCAATTTGGAATCCCTTTTGTCTGTGTGTCTACTGTGGTATCTTCTCATGGTTTTCAGGAGTACGGTAGCCTGCTTTTGAGCATAAACACAAGCAACGGAAATAATATTTTCTTCTTCAGCTACTGTTTTTGATGTAAATAGAAAAACGTCTTCAAAGGACAATTTGTGAACCTAAAAAATTGGAAGATGGAGATTTAAAGCCACAAAGACAGCGGGGACGCTGGCGGAGAGGTAACGTGTAGCTACTGAGGAAAGGATGCCGGACTAGCGTCGCAGCATATGTTCATGGGGTAATAAAACTGAAAGATTTACAGTATGCGCCCGGCCCCCAACAGCCTCGCACCTTTTCAGGAATTACCAAGAATGATTTACAGCGAGGCAGATAACTGTCACTTTGCTCAAACACAACTTACACTACCCTGAGAAATATATATCGAATTATGCGATTAAAAAAAAATCAACGATAAAAACGTGAGCATTTAGTCGTCATCTGAGTTAAGTGTAAGGAGAGATATTGTTCCGATTTTGTCCATAACGAAGGTAGCTTGAGTGTCATCCAAAAAGTAATATAGGTTTTTGTAGGCTACATATTGCACTTGTACCACTTTAACATGTTTTTCATCTTAACAGTCTGTTTACATTTTATAACAGGCAATTTGGTGTAAACTAATGATTGAATTGCTCTCTACAGCACTATTATAAATCACAGAGGCCCTAACAAACAGCCCTCAAGAACGAACTAGAAGTGTCCAACAGTGCAGCATTCATTCTGCCCACACATTCATAAATACAACAATTTCACTGTAAAATGTGTCTGAAAAGCTTTATCTACTTAATATGAAACAAAACAAGAATGCTAGTTGTTAAATATTGACACTTTATTATAACGACATTACCCACTTGGAATATTTATTTCCAAAAAGCAGAGCACTGAAGAGCCCATAACAAGTTAAGCCTGTCCAAGGCGCACTCATCAAAGGGCGCAATTTATCAAATATCTGACAGATATGATCATTTACCATCTTACTCAAAAAATGAAGCTAAAATATTTACCTACCAAGCTTCCATTGGTTTAGATGATGTGCTAAAGTGCTGGCTACAGATGCGTTGAGTATCGGAGCGTTTGGATATTATTTTCTTGGGATCTCTTCAGTTTTCAAGTCTGATAGAGTCCTCGCGATTAATGACGACGCGGTGTTTCTAGGGGACGTGCTGCATTAATTATTTAGACAATCACGTGGTCAGAAATAGAGAGAGGAGCAGTATAGTCTCCGAATTATATATTCGAATGCAGACAGCACAGTTTAATACATCTTAAGGGGCTGTCTTGCTTGGCGAAGACAGTTCCTGCGAACAGCTGGAAATCAAATATGGCCGTTTGAAGCCATTGTGAGCGCAGCAATGGTGTATTCCATATTCGGTGCAGTGTCATTGAAAATGGCACTGCCTTTGGCTCTCATTTATTGCCTTCAGACATGTAGGTCAATGTACACTGCATATTGTAAGGCATGTGCTGACATAAGATTGGCTTTCTCAAACTCTGTGTTTACATAGTATGTATTTTATCCTTATTCCCATGGTCATTTCAGTGAACTAGAGAAGCAAGTTATGTGTTTAGATGACCCATAGTAACCCTGTGAAAATGAACATGGAAATATTGAGCCATTGTGATATATGAAATTGACACGTTAGACAATATAGCTTGCATGTGGAACTGTTGTTTTTCATTGAATAAAGATTTTTGAGTATGTTGCAATTTTCCTTATTTTACAACGACATAACAATGCATGTGCATATCGGTTGTGTCTGATATGTATGTACTGACAAACTGAAGATGAATATGTCTTCAGTGTGACGGCCTGATGAGTGACAGAAGACTTACCCAGCTAACTGTATTAAGAACTGCGCGCTTGTGTGAAGACACAGATACGCGCACTGGCACCCGCGCGCACACACACGCACACAAAGAGAAACCATCACAAATGCTCACATGCTCTCTCTTTCTCCTTCTTAGGCAAAGAAACACAAAGTCACACACTCACACGCACGCACACGCACATGCACACACACACCCCCACATTCAATGAAAGTTTCAATGTAAGCATGAACCACACAACTATAATTCCACTGAGCCTTCTATTTCTCTGACAGTTTGTTGACTGTTTTAGATAGTATCAAATTAACATTCATGAAATGGCACTTACCAATGGCACTGACTAACATTTGTTTGGCTAAGGGCACAATTTATGATTGTTGCTATGACATTGGCTTGACTTACATTGGGATTCAACAATGCCATCTTTTTTTCCTAAACAATCGCAATAAGGTAAACAATTTCTCAATCTACGACATGTGTATCTGAACCCAACCCGAGGCTAAATCCCATTTGAGGTACGCTAGTGTAACCTTTGCGTAAATTATGCATTGATGTCAATGAGAGACATGCGTAATGCGGAGGTAAGGCCATTCTTGCCAACAATGTTGCTTTGATATGAAACTGAAATGTTACAGAATGTCTTATTCCACGTAATGTGGACACGTTTTAGGAGAATCTAAGTTCTCAAAATGACAAAAGCTACACAATATCTACAATTGGAAAGGCAGCTGTGTGTGGACATTGATCACAAAATCCATTCGATGAAGGGCCTACCAGCTCTGAATACTTGAGAAATAAATCTATTGACAAATGTGAGTGATATGTGCCACCATAACTAATATCAAGTAACAATCTTTATTTTTTCATTAAAGTTTTGCATGACACGTGGGTATATACAGAATAAAAAGCAGGTACAAAAATAAAATCATACAGCATTGCATATTGACATGGTAAAACATGACTATACAATCAGTACCATTTGAGGTGCATCTGGCAGAATAAATATAGGATTTAAAACGTGACATTTTTAACCAGGTTATATAAGCGTTCCATATTCTAATACTAAAGTAGAAAAAGTATCTCCATGAAACTCAATGCGAATAGTGACTGTGAGAGAAAAAGGCTGTAGGTCCGACGGGTCAAGGGTCTATAGGTCACTCCTCGCGGCTGAAATGTGTCTAAGGCGATAGAAAGAGTGTCCTCTGAATGAACCGGCCACTGGAGCTTTGTCGAACTTCAGCTGAAATACCTTTTCAACTTCTCATCGTGAAGACTTGAGAGGCAAGACATCTTCGCAATGCAAAGACGTCTTCGCTTTTTGCCAGGAGGACAATGATAGGAATAATATTAATATTTGTCTTGAAACTTGACATGAAGGCGGATGGCTAGGTTTATAATTTGATGCCATAGTTCGAATTTAACACCAGCCAAGAACATTCATTAAAAGATTTTACATGTCATAAGAAAATGTAAGACCGTGCTCAAAATCCACAACAGATAAAAACATATTTTATTTAAAGTTGTTGCTCAAATTCGTTTAGAACTGTTGTGAATTTTAGAAAATGTACAAATATTTAATTAAATAATCACAATGAAATGTCAACACTATATTACACATATTGAATAAGAATGGGGAAAACATTAAACATGTATATCCCTAAACGTCCCTAACATTGAATAGATACTTTGATATTGATCAAAGGAAAAAGTAGTGAAGCATCTAAAAAAATATATAGCCTAAATTCGATGCAAAAACTCGTGAAAGAGTTTCAGATGCCATATGGTAGACCCTCTTTAAATGTACTTTGTTTACATAGATGTCAAGAGAGATTTATAACCGAATAAGGGCACTGGGAAGGGCTGAACACAGGAATGTCTTGTTTCTTAATTGAATTTAACTACATTTTAAATGCTTTAATGTATAAAATTTCGTAAACGTAAACAGACAAATTCAACAAATTCAGCTAGCATCCATAAATACGAGTTTACTACTTTTTATGCTAGCCTATATAATTCAACCAGTAAAACCCTATAAATACGAGTTCACTTCTTTCTAGCCTATAAAAGTAACAAATATTGCCACTTGTCTGAAAATAACGCATGGATTAACTGATGCTGCAATTGTCATTTTATATTTCGCAATCTTATGAAATATTGTTTGTTTTTAAGTTTTATTTCATCACATGGCAAATTTTCCCTTAATTAAAGCTTTATATAATGTTATTCTTTCCAATAAAGATACACATTTTCAGGCCGTAGACAACTTTGATCTTTGTGGTACACGTGAGAAGTCTGGTACTACAGAATCAGCACGCTGATCAGCGAACACGCTTTCGTGTGAACGGGAACGGTTTCGTTCGATCTACTGTACCTGCTGATGCATGTTAAGCATGATGCACTCATATCTTCTGAGCAACTATCAGTTACAATGTTGGAAATTGACTGTGGTCAGTGAGCCAACCCATCCAGGATTTTCTGAAAGTAAATTGCCATGTAAAGAAAATGTCATGTTTTGACACCATGCAAAGTCAAATGGGAAATAGTCTTGTTTATACAGTTCAAATAAGAGTCAAAGTTTCCCATCTTATTCATAAAGTTGTGATTTCAGTCTGGTTATCCTTCTGGATACTTTGTAAATGTTGGCTGGAGGCTGATGCTGATCTCCCCTTTGTGTTCGGCAGTTTGTGGTCTTTTTTCCATTTCATTCTTCTGTTTTGAAACCAGATTTTGATCTGACGCTCAGAGAGAACGAGTGTATGGGCAATCTCTATGCGACGCCGCCTGGTCAGATACCTGTTAAAATGAAATTCCTTTTCCAGTTCCAAAACCTGCTGTCTTGTATAAGCTGTCCGAGACCGTTTCGGTTCAGGTCCTGTGTAATCCGGGTTTACTGTGAGAAACAAAACACCAATGTGAGCAAATAAGGTCCCAGCTAAACAAAAACAACAACCCTTCACGGGACGCTCCAAAACTTCTAGCTAAAAAACAACAATGAAAACTCGATCCAGAAATCAAATTGAACGAAACTATGACCAAACGTTCATCTTACTCGTTTTTTCTCCCACGCTCTTAATACTTAATAATGTAGATAGACAATAAAAATATGCCACAGTCATACCGTAGGAAGACTTTTCAAGAGCTCTGACACGGTCAGATAGCCAGGGGCCTATTTCCTGAGCAATAAAAATTTATGGCTGGTGTAATTGACGGCCCCTTCAAAGCAGCCCATAAATATTTCACGCAATAATTTTAGTGGCTAAAATCCTGGACCTCAACTTGGAGACGTGGAGAGGAAAGAGTGAATCTTACCCGTTGTAACGTGGACTTTCTTCATCCACGGGTAAACTACTGCAGGCTGCTTGGCTTGTATCCCGTTTTGGTTCTTTGTGTTTTGTTGCTGTCCACAAATCCGGGGACCAGCCACTTGGACCGGGGAACACGGCTCGGTCTGGGCCGTAAAAGGACTAGGGTGGCTAGCTCGCCCCTGCACATGACCTCGCGACGGCACTGTAGAACCCTGCACAGTGGTGCAACTGAAGGGCTGTTCCGCGTAGGTAGACCGTGGATAGATTCCTGGATGCTGGAAATCTGGGTCCTGCGATGGACCGTAGTACTCTGTCCCCTGGTCAGGTATATAACTATTTTGCGAATATTCCTCACAAGGAGGAAATTTTGGGTCCACATACTTAGAGTTCACCATATACGAACTCATGGCCATTAATTTCTGAAGGTAGAAAATACTAATTTTTCTGGAGTTGTCTTTTTTTCCAGCCTCCATAAAGCCCTCCTACTTGCTGTCAACTGAATAAAGTTAGAAAACCATGTGACCAGATTAACCAATCGAGGAAAACCTTGTCCATTAACGTAGGCTATACACTACACACCTATAGCATCAATTTCCACTAACTTCAAAAAACGTCAAATTCTATTGACTATAAGCAAATATTTAACCGACTGCCAAGCAGGATTGACAATATAAACCCTATATTGTGGAATGAGACGTTATATGTAAAATATAAAATACTTGTTGTCCATATCTAAAGTTTTGTAATGGCAGTTATTTCTAAAGCAACGGAAAATAATCTGAATGGAATTAATACCAATTTTGTGCGTACGGACATTTTGTTAGTTTTGTGCAATAATGTGGTTAATATGCTTAATTTTTTTTACAATACTAAATCAAACTAAAGCCAGTTAGTCTGACAGATAAACAAACAAAAGATACAAAACGTCCCCCTGGCACAAAAAGAGGGGAATAAAGCCTGGGGACAATTGATGGGGACTGTCTTTGTCGAGAAGGGGTCATCCAAAAGTTACAAGAATCTCATCATTTCATCTATGCTATCCCTTTCAAAACCAATGAAAGAGCCTCGTGGCAACCAACCAATGGCAAACAATTAATAATTCAATGATTGAAATGTTTAAACAAATGAAAACTTTTAAAAAATGCATCACGTTGATCCCATGTTAAAATCTATTCAAACTGCAGTGTGGTATTATAACTTTCGTTATGGCAAGGCAAGATACGTTAACAATTAGAACGAAAATCAATGTTAGGCTGTAATGATACTTGTACAGGGCAAAACCTGACACGTGTAAAGGCTTCTTGAGATTATATATTTATATCAATGTATGAAAGGACACGTGACACTGTAAGCGCATATTACCAAAATATTTACTCGCACACAATGGAAACCTGTTATAATTTAACAAAATATAATTAAATAATCTTAATACTGAACAACATTCAAAAGATCCAGGTACAAGCCAACAATCAAAAGAGGAGCAACTCCATCATCCGGTGTTATTGTTATTATAATGGTACAAAAAAGTAGATGAGAAAATCGAAGTTTTTGCATCGACCATATACTCCCCTAGAATCGAATCTGCGACTGTTGTTTAATCACACAAATTCGGTTCTACAGGGTATATATAGAGGACGTAATACACGGGTCCCATCATTTCTTTGAATTCGGAGTCGAGATAGAAGATACGGTTTTCTCAAAAAGACAAAAGACAAATTCCTAATGACATGCACACACACAGTTGACAACTGTAAGTAATGGAAGAGCATGAAAAAAATCGATGTAAGTTTGGATGACAATCTTAAGCCCTGATTACAGATACCGTAAAGTAATGTGAGTTCAATCAGTAAGATGACCAATTTTGTTCAGTTGTATTCTATTGCAAGTTCAATACCTCTAGAAGCATTAATTATTTGAAATACAGGCTATGCCTGATGGTTAGAGATGTAAACCAACAATGCAGGTAATTCAGAATTGGGTTTTAGCCTACGGATAGGCCTACTCACGAAAGATTCCATATAAAAAATAAGTGGATGAGCTAGAGCACTGTCCGAAGCTGGACGATCGAGTAGACCCATAAGGCAGAAGGCTAAAGGCCACGAGGTCAAACTAAATCATTTGCAAATATATCAAAAAGTGCAATTATTTTTACTTTGCCGACAGCTCAAAGAGCACAAAATTTCATCAATCCAAAATGACCTTTAATATGGCCACTTTGGTTATCTCCGTTGGTCTCATTTCATGTAAAAGCCACTGTGGAAATTGATTATAATAAAATATTGAATTACAAACTATTAATTTTGGAAATAAAGGAGAACTTTGTTTCAAAACATTTGATTTTTCAAGTGCCTTCTAATGGTAACTATTCTCATATACTCCGTATAAGAGGTCGACGATGATGCATCCCTTATCAAAGTATAGGCTATAGGCCTACTTCATATTTACTTCACAGTTACTCTTCATAGTAACTCTTGTTACGCGAACTTTTTGGTAGTGTAATTTGGGTATTGGAATTTTGGTTCTTTAAGAATAAAGTTCATATGCTTCATGTTTAATCAACACTTCAAAACTAAAACCGCCAATTTTGTAGCTTAAATAACGTTAATATAGTAAAGGGGTGTGATTTAATTTTCTTATTCTCCTTTACTGAGAATATTTGAATAACACCCTTTAAACCATTTTTGTTATATGTCACCACATTTTAACATTTGTTAGACAGCTTGACCTACGTTTCACCTTGCCCTGCGACTTGTTCAGACAGGTCAAAGCCGAGATAGACTACTGCAGAACAAAATAGTTATAAGACTTCTTCTGTTCCGTTTTAACCAAAAACATACATGTACATACGATTACATACATGTACATCACTCACATTTGTCAATAGATTTATTTCTCAAGTATTCAGAGCTGGTAGGCCCTTCGATAAATGTACATACGATTTAATTAAATCAGATTAAGTGCAAAATCATTATAGACAACAACAGATAGGCCTATATTTAACATCCGCATTTTTCCTGAAATCTAATGTGTGGCCTATGCATTATTAATAAAGAGACTACTTCAACATGCAATTATAGGACTACTGAAATTATTTAAAATACAACCTCTTTATTAAGATAGGCCAGTCAATTGTTAGCATATTGTTGCATTGAACTTGGAAATACACTAATGATCGAAGTGGCAGAGAGGATGAAAAATAAAATAATGTACAATTAAACGCCTTTGGAGTAACCCTGTTCTGATTCTGATTCGTGCATATTGTGGTTGCATGTACAATTTGTTCTTTCAAATTTGATTACAAACTAAATGATCTACATTGCTTCCAACGTTATCAATTCACGTCTTTCATGCAATTCAGAATGTATAAAAACCTTATATTGGTCAATTGAAGATATAAGAATTCATAATTCGATAATATTCTGTATAGGGGGCGCGATAGAGCATGGCTATTTTGTAGATACTGTTTGTATATTGGGATTCAAAAGGCCTTATGTGAATAATAAATTGGGACTACATTATTACAACGAGGATCCTGATACCAAAACGTCCTTTAACGAAATTATATCTGTAAACGTCATTGAGACAACAGGTTGATCTTTTTTCACTCAAGTACACTCGCCAGTCCATAAGTGTCAGACCCCACTAACTTATTGTCATTGAAATGCAACTGTGCATGTTGCAGGCAAATAAGAGTGTCATTAAACCGTCAGCGAATATTAGCCTATAAAGCGAAAACAGCCATTTTACAGTAACACATTGTTCCTCAGTTACGGAGTGCAAGGATTACTGGTCGTATCAGCCGTAGCCTTAACAACAAAGTAATGACGTTTTAACACTTTCTGGCGTCTTCCATTGCATCATAGTCAATACGCAACACATCTACTATCGTCGTTAAAATCCGATATGTTAAAGCAGGCAAAGAAAACTAAACACAGACGTGTGGACTACCTGATGACATCAGCATGCGCACGCACTAGATTTAGTAGCCTATCAAATGAATAAACAGAGCTTACCAAAAAGACCACCGCAATGCATCGAATAGGCAAACATATCCATGTTCAGACAAAACTAGGGGTTTATTCTTGCTTCCACCATTTCAAAGCTCTATCCCAAGCCATCTGCACGGTCTTACTAATACACAATGAGAATTATATTTTGGCTTGTCAACTCCCAGGCCATAAAACAAAGTTTAATGGTATCACGTGCTCCCCCACAGCCATTCATGACACCGCACTGGTGCCATAAATAACCCTCAAAGTTGCACTTATTCAATTACGCCGATTACACTGCCATATAAAATAATAGAGACGCGTGAGTAATTATAATACATTTAATGGATTAGAAAGTTAGAAAAACGTTATTTTCCCCGTCCGTTAGTTAATAGCCTATATCAAGTTCATCCTGATATGGAGGGAAATGTGCTCGGTTCTAGTGTAGATTTTGTAGCCTACTTTAAGGTGAATTAAATGTATTTCAAAAGCCTATCTCTATCTATCTCTTTTCTCTGGTCATTTTACTCATAAACCCCCGACTAAAAATAGGTTATGTCCGTCTGTGATGCCCCGTATAAGGCTGCCAAATCTCAGTCCTGGAAGGCCCAAACTCTTCTGGACATCATTATATTCTTCTAACCACGGACTCATTCACTCCTGGGACACCAAGTTAGTTCGGAGTGAAATTAACGATCAGACAGAAACACAACAACCTGAAGTTGCCCCCCCAGGACCGAGATGGGGCAGAGCTGCCCTACACCTATCGACATTTCCGTGAACGTTTCATATCTGTTAAGTTCAATAAAATATGTTGTTGGGGTAAATTACATTTAAATCCCAGTCCATTAAAAAAAATACTGAAATTCCATTTCCAATTATTTTTAATGGGGACATTTTGATTTGGAATTTGGTTTACTTTCTGCAATTACTGGGCCTGTCTTGGCTTGGGGTGAATCAGAAAGGGATAAATTACGTTGTCAAAACATATTAACAGATAAATATATCATTATGCTTTTTAAAAGGTTGTTACAACAATCAACTGCTTCACATGCATGGATGTAGGCCAATGTTGTACAGTACAAGGGCGTGGGAGCAGGGAGGGGCATGTTAGAAGCAGATACACCCCCCCCCCACACACACACACACACACACAATAATAACACTTTGCAAACATTTTAAATGTGTTTCCCCAAATATGAAATGCACTCCCACGCCCTTAGCGCAGTACAAAAGTCTAAATTCAGAGGTAAGCTATACGAAAACTGTTCCAACATCTTGAGTAATATTTTGAAGAAGAAAAATACAAATTCCTTTATATTTCTCAAGCTTTATACGCATCCGTTGGTCCTTTTGCGCAAGGACCAATCATATTCCAGTTCAGTGACCTACAAGGTAAACCATGCGGAAAAAGAACTGAGTGTTGGACAACAGCGCCTCTTGCTGGAATATGCTAATAATTTCTCCTTTTCAACATATTCAGTTTTAACCCGATATGGCGCATTGCCAAATTACAACTGGATTTGAGCAGCATTGTTATATATATATATATATATATATATATATATATATATATATATATATATATATGCCACTATATTTTCTATAGGCCTACGTATAAATAGTAGGCTCAAACAGCATGATTCCATATTGACTATGCAGGTTTATTATGGCATATACAAGAGATTAATGGATTAATATGCTTTGATTAAAAAAATGTGTAACATATAGTCCAATTATAGGTTAAAGCATCATACTTATGACAGATTCCTTGTAGATTAACCACTATAAATATAAAATGCGAAACTCTGCAAGTACAAACACACATCAACACAATAAATACATATATCAGTTGATATCCAATGTAATGTTTTATTTAACTTATTGACGAAATTGATAGAACCTAGGAAGGACGAAATCACTATACACATATAGGCCTAAACACTATATACAAAGGCTAAATATTAGGTACGTGAGGTGATTTTAAATCCAAAGTATAGAATGTGTGTTAATCGAGTAATTTAAATGCTCAGGGTTTTCTCATTTTCATTCGCAGGCCCCAGTTTTATAGGCTTCCCTCCTTCCAGGCTTTCTCTCTTTTGCCGCATTGCAGTAAGGCTGTAAATACTTTCGCAGCTGCCTGTCAGGCAACAGTGAAATACTGTCTTTGTTCGGTTGCCCTCAACTCAGGCAGCTGAAAACATATATGAAAACTGCTCCTCAGATGGGAAAACACTGTATTTCAGAAAAGTTAACATTGTTCTTTGTAGTATTATAAGTTGCATTTTACAACACTCGTTTGATATATTTTATATATGTATGTGTGTGTGTATGTATATATGTATGCATGTGTATGTATATTATGTGTGTGTGTGTGTATATATATATATATATATATATATATATATATATAAATGATCTGAGCATTGATAGTCTGAAAACACTACCTGCTAATTGTTACCTTGTTAAGTTTAACTACCCTATAGGAAAGAATACATATTAGGATACTAATAGTAAACTTTAATATAATAATGGAATTTATAATTTTATCAGTGAGCTCAGAAAGTTTGTTGCCTCGCACAACAGTGATGACATTGAAGTAGTGCACCAAATGAATAGTCTAATGACTAATTACTTGATTCAGCAAAAGTAACGTTTTAAATTATTTGAAAGACAAATTAGCTATACTGCTTGTCACTTCAGTGACAATATGCAATCAATAGTGTGTAGATATGTACAGTATTACAAGTATTAGGCAAACACTTTTACTAATGGTGATAGGCACAATCCACCATCGAACACACGCAAAACTAAAACATAGATTGATAGATAGATAGATAGATAGATAGATAGATAGATAGATAGATAGATGGATGGATGGATGGATGGATGGATGGATGGGTGGATGGATGGACGCACGGACAGACAGACAGACAGACAGACAGACAGGTAGATAACTCAGACAAAACCTACTGTTCATACGTTAAAACATTGAAGTAAACGTATTGAAATTAAGATTAATGTGTGTATAAATGATTCAATTTGACTTAACTAAAAGTAAAATGTAACCACATTGTAACACTAACTTAAAATTGAATGTATTGGTAGTATATGCGTTCTGATTAGCATGTAAATATAATTGTAGGCTATATTTCAATTGTGATCCATTCATGCCATGTCGACTAATGTTCTGATTAGCTATAAGCTATGCTAACAAGCGTCGAGACAGGAAGTAGAACCAGTCAATAAAAAAACATTTCAGCATGTTGTTGACTAGAATAACATAAAATGCTTACCTAATGCAGGTGGGTAATCCATGTCTTTTCCTGTGGTGAATCTGTGTAAATAATACATGATGTTAAGTGAAACTAAACAGGTAATAAACGGCAGAGGCTCTTCTTGTGATGTGGAGTTCGTTATGCAGTACATAAAGGGTGGACCGCTAATAACAAACTAGCTATTGAGGAACTGGTCTGTTAACACATTAATGCAGCAATATTAATAGGCAAATGTTGAGAGAGTGTAGTCTGAGCTTTTTGGTGGGGCCGCTATAGCAGCAGAATGCAGAGAAAGAATCGCTTGGGAAATCAGGAAAAGGGCCATGAAGACGTTTGCCTCTTGCACATGACCAGTGGCATCCAATGACAGTCGATAGAGGCACATAAAAAGGACTATTACCAAGTTGTAAATTCTCCTCTCACAAAAAGGAATTTCTACTGCAGCAATCCCCCCTGTTTTTTTGCGCATAAAGGAGGGGGTCATTCCCTATTTATTCTCAGAAAGCGTTGCCTGAAAATTTCATTTGGAGAGAGAGCAAACAATGCCCCTGCACCATTACACATTTAACGTGTTCGATTTTATGAATTTAAGGTTTTAGTCTGCAGATGTGTGCATTTTAATAATATAATGCTTCCATTATAACACAGCTATTGCCATATGGAATAACCATCAATTATCAGCCCAAACAGTTTTTACAACTTCAGTCTATTATCACATCCAGGCACGATGTTTATAATTTAGTAAATTGATCGTCATATAACAAACAAGTGTTTTAGCAGACACAATAATACAAACAGAATATTGGAAACATGGTTTGCAAATAAACGGACGATGCATTTCTTTTGTTTCAAAAACTATACCTTGAGTTAAATGTATGTCTTGTGTTGTTCAATATAGCCTATTACACCACAAACATGCAACAGCATTACAACTTGGATCGAAAATATTCGAAATTAGTGAAGGCACGATTGAAAAAAACGAATAAAACGTTAAAATTGGTTGATAACAATATGTTACCAATAACTACAGTAATAGTATCAGCCGCAAGGTAGGACTATATTATTTTATATATGTTATTAAATTAATAAATAGTCTTATTGCTCCTGTCGCGAGTATGTGCTTTTTGCGCGGTTTGTCTTTTAAAAAAGTTACGTATTATTTATTTTTCAAGTATGCCTGTTCGTATGTTGAATTCATTAATGTTTGACTGTGGATTAGGCAAACGTTTATTTACAGAAATATATCAAAATACAAGAATACAGCACACAACTCTTACAGAAAAGGGAAACACTGATGTACTAATTAAACAGCAAATCAAATGCAGCTCTAGAGTCCAGGGAATCCAGGCTTATGCGTTTTCAGAC
>JACXGI010000001.1:204788-304954 GCA_016801175.1 Esox masquinongy
TGTGTGTGTGTGTGTGTGTGTGTGTGTGTGTGTGTGTGTGTGTGTGTGTGTGTGTGTGTGTGTGTGTGTCTGTTTCTGCGTCATTCGACTGGGCCTGGATATGCGGAATCACCCGGTAAAAGATGGGATTGCATTATGTTACATTATGTTATCACGTTTCAGTGTTTTTGGTAACACAGCTGATAGCATTTTTTTAATGCATAATATTTTTAATTATAGGCCCACTCTGCTTCGACCAGATATGGTAGACATGTCGAACCTCTCCTCAGGATCATTTGGGTTTAAAGGGACATTCTCTCTTGTTCTGGAGCTTTATGGCCTATCGACAGTTTGTTTATTCTCCTGGGATTAGAAGATAGGTATGCATTATGCAATGTTGAATTCCATCAGTTTTTATCATTATCGTGCTCAAATATATTAACAATTTAACACTAGGAATTAAAAGGGAGATATAACAAATTGTATGTATACGAATTGTCCCTGTATCTGATCTGAAAGCAACATTTTACGACAAACTTCCTTGATGTCTCATCAAAAAGGAGCGTCTGTGGAAGAGATGGGTTTTCATACAGGCGCTGGTAGTTCGCCAGTATTACCACCGAACGATTTATTGTCTGGGTATTGTAGCAGCTCGGTCTCTTGCGGTGTCGTAAAAGCCTGCTGTCTCTGTAAGTTATCGGATCTGTGAAATTTAGAGCAGTCCCTGAGACACACATACTATATTAGTTGATAACTTTTCCACGCAGCATTATAGCTTACCATGATTATATAATTATTGGACTTGAGCAAAAAGCTGCTAAAGACATAGCAGAAAGACTCAAGTGTAACATACAATACATTTTTCCTGTTTGTATTAACCTAGAATGGTTCAAAATAAGAAAAAAATGCCTGCATTATGTTTATGACAATTCCAACCATTGAACGGTTGTTTGTCTGGTGTTTTGTCACCCGGTAGTCTTGGCCTGTGGTTTTTATTTCAGACCTAAACAGTCGACTTCTAAACATTGATCAAGCACACCTAGACACATGTGCCATTTCTTTTGATCACAAGGCATGAAAGGAACGTGGGACTGGATAACGTTTTGCTAATAGGTCGTCTTGTTCTGGGGTTTATACACTCGCTAATAAAGTCCAACATGCACCTTTACAAATTGCTGCCTTATAACTGAAACTAAAAAGGTATTAAATTAGATTTTTTTACACCCCAGAGTTAATACTTAAATGGTGAAAGCACCTTTGACCGCGATTACTGCTGCGATCATCTAAAATATATTCTATACATAACCAATTCTGGACAACTATTATAGCAACATATATATTTTTTCAAAACTGCTGATGGCACCACCATATTTAAAAATAACGAGTAATAAACAACATTCATTCACTCCATACACTACCCTGTTTCACGTAGTGAAAAGAATCAAAACATTGTTAGAAAACATAAAGTTTGGGTCAAATGAAAAACAACCAAACACTGTGTACCCCACTGTATTTAAAAATATTTTGTTGGCAGCATCTTTTTACAGCTGTGTTTGTCTTCGTCAAGGATTCTGGAGTCAAAATAAATATGAAAGGAAAACCTGCATCAATCTTTTGAAAACCTAACTTTGGGATATAGTTTTATTTTCCAGCGAAACTAACTCGTTTTTTAATGCCAAAGACACAACAATGGATTATCAAGATGTGTTCAGTGTTCCTGAACCGCCAGTCTCAGTCCCGACTTGAATTAGCATGAAAATCAAAGATACGGTTAAAAGAACATAATGCTTTTCATCAGTGATTCCCAATCAAATTTACTGAGGTTGAACAATTTTGACCAAAACATTGGAAATATACTGCCTGTTTTGCAGAAATGTTGTAATTATATTCAAAAGAATTCACAGCTGCAATGGAAGATACTGTATTACACTTTCTTGCTGAAAATGATCTTTGACAATCCTTCACCTTGAAAACATGGAGTAAGTTGTGTGTAGACTTTTAGCATCCACTGTATGTATGCAGCATATAACAATAACGCATTCTCCTTGTAACCATACATCCGTTTGTAACAAGGAGAATACAAAAAACAAAGAATTCAGAGATAGTCAATTGTCCTATAAAGGAATTTTTTTGTGTGAATATTTTCATTTTCATTGATCTTACGTATTCACTAACATTTCAAGGACATTTATGATAGGCCTAGGTGAAATGATAAATCATCAACAACATCATCATACCACAACTACTACCACAGCTAATCACAACACTATTACCACTACCATACTACTACTACTACTAACAGTACTGCTACCACTACTTCAAGTAATAATAATATAAATAACAATAGTACTGAAAATAATAATGAAAAGAGGCAATAGATATTACATTGTTCAAGTTTTCTGTTATGATTAAATATAAAATAACTACTGTCTTAGTCATTTGGCTTAAAACCATTATTGAACAATTGACTGAAGGATTTTTTGAAGCAGAAACAGAAAAATCAACAACAGTCCTCAATGTGTTATTTTAAATGGATGTCTTAAAGGTTATAATATTCAATGTAACGACAAAAGCGATTCAACAAAGCCCCTTGAATATGTTTACAAAATATACTTTTCATGGCTGTAGCAAAAATGTACTGCAGGGCCTACGTTCTCAACCCAGCGACTATCATATAGATGCAATCTTCTGTAGAACAACGTCGCCCTCTAGCGCTCTTAATTCCAGCAATAGTTGATCCATGTATTTTAACCTAGAATAAGTAAATCTACTAGGCAATGTTATCAATTCCTGAAGAATATTATTCTATTTCTGTCCCTCTTCATTATTCATTTTCACCAAAGTAACCAAAGTGATCACAGTATCCATTCAAATCCAGCAATTCTCTGTTATTTGAACACACCTATTGATTTTTGTTGCTTTTCTCACATAAAACATTTTATTTTCTTGTTTTTGTTCAAGGACCAGACATTACAAGTAATGTTTGTTATTCATAAATAGAGTATAAATCTAATCGTCTGGTGCTTATTGGTTCGTGGCTGAAAACGGTCCTTTCCGCAACAGTCAAAGTGAAGTTTTGCCCTCATAATAGGAAATGAATAAACGTGGCTTTCTATACATTTGGGGTGGAGGGGTGGGGTGTTCCTCTCAGTTTCGAGGTCAGACAATCTATCGACCAGACACCCTGTAGAAAAAGTGTCTGCATTTTTGTTTGTCAGCAACAGACTCAAAACACCCAAAAGGGGGGTTTCAAAGGAGAAAACAGTTATTGCCTGGCTCATAAACTCATTTAGGCCAGACGTCTAGCCATCGATATGGCTTTATTGGAGTACGTTTCTTCCTGCTTTAAAGCAATTATACGTATACAGATTGAACAATAAATTGGGAATCCGAGCAACACTTCTCCCAATCATAAATACTTTATTACGGGGCCTATAGTTTATTTAAACAATACAGCACTATCCTACATTTCAAGTGAAATCCAACCACCAATTAAACCAAATTCACTTTATAAAAATAAATGTAAAATCGGAGCACATTAAAACTGGCAGATTGTTTAATTCTTCTGAACTTAACACCATATCTCTGTAGAATCATCCAGATGACCGAAATAAATTTAAATAAAATACAGGTTTTCTTCCGTCCTACTTTCCTAGCTATGCTTCGGGTTATTAGTCCACATTCTTGCAAATTACTGATTTGGTGCAATAGGGATTCGCTGTTTATTAGGGGTAATACATGTTGAAATGGTGTTCAATCAGGAAAGCTATATACATCAATGAATCTAGAACTGAAATTACATTTTTTACAAAATAGTTTAGTAAAAAATGAACATAACTATTTATATATAAGGTCCATATATATACTACTAAAAACCATTGAGCAGAAGACAAACTTCATAACACAGCCTAGATTGGGATTGTGTATCCAGGAATAATAATCTATACAAAGATTTAAGTCTAGGCCGTCATCGGGTATCATTTAACAACTAGCATCCTCAATAACAAAAAAAACACTTTGAAAAAATTATACACATGATAATTTATTTATATGTACTAGACTGACAGATATAATCAATCGACCAATACCTTGTCAGAAAGTTAAATGGTTTCCGACGTTTGTGATGAGCCTTTAGGCCTATAATATTTACTGAAAATATCAGCATAAATGTAACCTCTGAGAACATTGCATCGTTCAAATACATGATAACAAAAAGGATAGGCAAGCATATTCCTTGATCTCATATTGGGCATAAATACTCGAGCTCTGGTTAATAAAGTTATTATTTTAAGACTTAACATTACCTTTGATTTAAACCAAATAGAAAGAAACCACATTTTCAAGCATGTTGAGTAAACCTTCCCATATGATGTAAAAAAAAGCAAAACCAAAGTTTTCTAAGTAATCACAACAATATGATAGCTTACACCAAGTTATAAGATTTCCTTACTGCCTCTCTCTCTGTTCATCTTTTTCATTTTCATTCTTCTGTTCTGGAACCAGATTTTCACCTGTCTTTCTGTTAAATTGAGAATTCGAGCAACTTCGTATCGTCGATCTCTTGTCAAATACATATTGTAAAGGAATTCTTTTTCCAGTTCTAATGTTTGATATTTTGTGTATGGACATCGCTTCTTTCTTGTAGAACGTGCATGAATCCAGTTTGCTGCAGGGTTGTCTGGAGAACAGAAAACACGACGTTAAAACTTACACAAAAAGCAGATAGCGAAAAAAACGTGAACATGGGGAAACACAGTCCTCACAGATAATATCTTTAGACTTCTCTGTACAAAGGCTGAATTTGTGGAAGCAATTATTAAAACTTTTGTGTTAAATACCGACTTAACAGCCGTATGTACTTTTTTTCGGCCCGTGGTATGAGCTAGACACTTTTATAGGTTAGTAAAACCTCCAGTTTTACACACCCAGCTCGTACAGTTCTTAAGGTTGTAAATCAAGGGGCAATTTCGTTTACTTACTTGGGTCAAGTTGTTGTTTCTCTTCTTTAGGCTCGCTCTGACTCGAAATATCACTGCCAACGCTCTCTTTGGTTACTTTGTCCGGACACTCGGATACTCCACACGCGTTATCAGAGCCTGGGACAACCACCGGAGTCTCCGTCTCAAACGTGACACTCTCAGTCCTTTTCAGTGGTAAACTTTCGGGCTTTGTTCCATTTGTTCCATAATGCCGGCTGTTGGAGTGAAAGCCGGAGAAAGAAACATGGTTAGAAATTGGGTCTATCCAGGACCGAACATATCTGCTATCTGCTGCAGAGAGATGAGACTGGTGGACATAAGGATGGTAAATTCCTGATACTGCGCCGGTGGACTGCGGGTGAACCGAGGACCAAGACCCCTGGAAAACGGCTGATTTAGGTGCAAAACTGCAGGAGGAAAAATCTGCATTGTCCCCAACACCTGATGGCCTTGAGTTCGTACTGTGCGGACCCTGGACAAAGCGCGCCCCGTACACATCCTCCGCTTCATGGCCCATTATAGAGTCCACATAATAGTTACTTAGAGTGCTACTGGTCGACATTTTTGGATCCCCTCGTAGTCATATAAAAGGTTACACTGTTACGGAAACCTTCCCTCTGAACAATCATAGTATTTTTGCTGGCTTCATCTTCAGGGATTGGTTACATGAATCACGTGATCATATTTACCAATACCGTGAGTAGATCAGTCCGCTGGTAACGGTATAGGCGTACGTTTAAATCACCTTTTATTGTAAAATTGCCTATGAAGCCACATTTTTAGGGAGAAAGAATATCAAACTTAAGGAAATTCGGTTTTCGTGGACGTTTTAGATGTGCTTAGCGTTGAGGGCGGTGGCGGACTATTTTTTTACGTAGACAGATTAATACAATTATTTCACAACCACCACTCAACGTCGATGCCAGAGGATATTATGTGTGTAAACTCTTACAAGATATCGTCGTAAGGTGTATCATACACTCAGTGCTTGTAAAACATTTTATAGACTACTGAGTTGTAAACCCTCGTAAAATAAATGTAACATGCTGTAAAATAACGAGACACCATTTCCGCATCGACTCTTTTTGTATTGTTAGTTTTTATACAATGAGGAATCACTTTCACTAGTTAGGTTGGTCTTGTAAGGTTGAACCCGGAAGTATTATTTATATACTTTGTATGTATCTAGAGGAAAGCAATGTTTTTATGTGTATCAATAAAATCTTTATGAGGTGTGTTTGATTATACATGAATGTGCCCTTAATAAAACGGACTCGTGACGGAACAAAGTGGATCTGTGCAAAGTGATGTCAAATGGTCTGGATTTAAGAGTACTTTTTAGGTTTTCCTTAATTTTGTGAACACGTTAGCTACTTATTGATTAGGCTATTCGTCGACCACTCACCACAAGAGCCCACTTTTGCCAACTCTCATCAAGGCAGAAATCTGGAATTAATACAAACGTAAATACTTTATGTTAAGTTAATCACTTAAAATACATAATCAAGGGAGAGCAAAAACGACAACAAAGAAGGAACAGAACTTATTATCGCACAAATGTTCACTTGAACACCAACACCGCAACGATCTGCCAATGAATTTGTGCTTGAACATCATGCCCAGGCACAGATCCGCTTCTTCTGAAGACAGTGGACATTGCATTTGCATGAGACATAGCATATTATACAATATGTATCATATATTTATGTAACGACTCACTCAGGCTTACAATAAGTTTAAAAGTAGTGCATGCCTGGATGCTAGTGTTAAAAATTAACAAACGAACGAATTAAATCGCGTAGAAGGCGTCGGTAAATTAAAACCATGAAATCTGTTGTGGTTATTGTTGTGGTTGTGGTTGGAGGTGATGGTGGTTTGTATGTTTGCATTTTAAGGTAGTATGCATGTATAATGGTTTTGATCAAGAAAATATTTGTACATATGGACGGAGACCTATTCTTAAAGTAAATAAATGGTTCCATATTGTTTATAAGGAACTCTTATGAGTATGTTTTTAAGACGTTCGTATCCAGGCTGTTTTTGTAGGTTCATTAGTAACCTTCAAAGATCCGTGTTAACATATTACAATGTTTAGGAGAAGAGAATAAAAAGTATGTACGTCTCGTTTTATGTGTACTTGAATATTTGAGGAAGTTATAACCTGCTGATGAAATGCTTCAACGAGATCCTCGCTCCAGCCTTTCATAAAAAGTTAGTTAATCAAAGCCTATTACCAAGCCTATTTGCACAACATAGACCTATTAAAAACAACTAGATAGGACGATTCACAATGAAAAGCTAAAATAACTAACCATGAAAAGCTAAAGCTTATTTTCGATTACAGTTGTTACTGAACACTAATTCAAAACCGGCTTAACAATTAATTGATGATAACAGTCGTTATATCATTATAATAAAAAGATCAATAGATAACATCCTACTTTTACACAGATAGCTTAAGAGGTCCAGAATAATTATTGAATTGGGGTGTTTCTGAAACCGATTGCGACATAGGCCTAAGAAGATGGCACATAGGCCTTCCGTAATAAGGCCGTGTTTTTATTTTAATTTTATAAATTGTATTCAAGATCGACAATAATTTAAAACTACGGACCTGAACCACAGTAGACTGAAAGAACTCCAGGACTTAAACATTTCTGAAATTGTTTTTTAGTTTATTTATCTGGCTCAGTTAAAAAAGACATGTTCACTGCCAAACACCAAACACCGAAATACGAAATTCCGTAGGACAACACATTTATTGCAGGACACATGCAACCATGCAATTTACACCCATTAACACTGCCTACCACATTTATTACACATTAACGTTTATATGTTTACAATTTTGCTCACGGTTTGCGCTTAATTCTCAACAAAAGTTAAGATAAAATTAAACCACTGTTAACATTTTGTGATGTGCTTTGATGACCAAAATCCATATATTCCACACAAGTTGGTCGGCCGAAATCTTCCTCAGAATCAAACAGTCCAATAATGAATGCCAACTATATTTTAATAATTTAAGACTTAGCCTACTTGTACCCTGTGATTAAAAAAGGTCAATAAACACAATGCGCAACACACGTAAACAATAAAATAAAAATAAAATAGCCAATACAGTCACAGTCACAGTTTTAGTGGGGCGAAAAACAAGTCCAATGCTGCCACAAAACCACTTCAAAAAGAAAGAGAAGGACAACAAAAACATTCGTAAGCATGCTCACGAAAATGTGAGATTCGAGGTAAGTTCACGAATTCGGTTTTCCCTGCTCATTTTCTTGAGCTTCATCCTGCGGTTTTGGAACCAGATCTTAACTTGTCTGTCGGTGAGGTTGACCCCTTTGCTGATCTCTAGACGGCGCTCTCGAGTCAGATACATGTTGAATAAAAACTCCTTTTCCAATTCTAGCGTCTGGTGCTTTGTGTAGGGGCATCTTTTCTTCCTTCCACTTTTTGCAGTCAACCAATTGCTCGTTGGAGGGTCGGTTTTGCTGTCTGAAATGGAATCAACCCAAGAAATGTTTTAACATGGTTTAATATGAAAATATCACTACATTTTTCAATTAATATATTACCCTAGCCTCACAGCTCTGGTCAGTATGATAACAAACTAATTCCACCGATAACGTGTTATCTGAGTATTCTTGGTTGGTAAACATAATTTGCTACTACCATTTGGATCAAAATGGCCGAAATATTACTGACTATATAATTAACCCCACCTTCTCTAAATTAGCCTACATGACTAAGCTTTTTGACCAAACTAATATTTTACCGATGAAACCAACTGACACACACATTTCTGAGACCCTATAGTATGTATGTATTATAATTCTAATGTAATACATCGTTACAAGACTAAGCAATATAAAAAATAGACTACAAGCCTTAGATCTCATTGGTCTTGCCACGGATTAAGATCAATACCATTTCCATATGATGAATAAGGAAAGTAATATTACTATCAACAAAGAAACAAATCAATTAAGGAAATATAAATAGAAAAGAGACATAGACCTCAATGCAAACATGGCTGATGCGCGGTAAGCCGTTTCCTGTAAAAGCTTTTTACTGCAACCTGAGTAGGCTAAGACTCTCATTAAACATTACGACTTTAGGGCTGTTTGTGTTTTATATTGAGTTTTATGATGCTGGAGCGTTTGTATTACACCGCGACACGATTAATCCTTTTATTGTACCCACCTTTCGCATCTTTCAGAGGCAACTCTGGGCTGGAGACTGAAGCTTCAGTGGAGCAATTCTTCTCCTCCAGCACGCTCAACGTTGGGTCAGAGCCTTCCGCGGGAATGGGTGTTTTGCTGGTTTCCAGGCTTTGAGGTATCTCTGCCGCTTTCTTTTCCAATTCGACAAACGAAGATAACTGCGGTTTGGAGGAAACTCTGTTTAGCTGCATCAATGTGGTGTTGGGACTCAACGTCTCGTGACAATAGTCCTGGTGTTTTCCACTGGCGTAAGTTTGGCTCAGTCTAAAATAACCTGGAACTGGGATCTCGGGGCCGTCAATTGAACATGATTCGGGGATTATATTAGAATATACAGGGACATCGGACGAGTTGACCTTTGCTCTCTTGTCGGAATACATGCAGCAATTACTCTCCTCCTTAATGTTTTGTGAAAATGTGCAATTGGGCATCTGGTTGGAAGGTTGTTGTATTCTGCAAGATCTACTCGGATCTGTCCAGTTATCAATTTGAGGTATGTAAGAGTGGACATTCATGCCCATGTTTTGGTGGTTGACGTCCCCTCGTTTACCGAGAGACGGCAGGAGTCCACAGGTTTGCATTCCATAAGTTCCCATTTCTGCACCGGACGGCATGTACATGTTGCTGCTGGAATAAAAGCTGTCAGTCCGGCAAGCGCCAATCAACGAATCAACTAAAAAAGTATTTGCAGCAGGAGAGCTGTTGGGAAAGGACATTTTGGAGAAGTTTTAAAAAGGTGAGAGATGTCCTTTGTAGGCTGACATATCTAGCAAAACAATCTCAGCGTAGCTCAGGATGCCTCTCTACCACATGACAAGCTCGCCAATGAAATTTGAAAATGGCCTTGAGACGCAGCCTCTTTTCCCATCACATGGACGCATTGACTCATGACTGGGGAGCTGCAGAAGTGGTAAACAGCGACACCTGGAACACGGACTTGAAATTGATTCAAACCCAGAAAAGGACATCTTGAATATTTTGCCTGTTCTCTTTGCTTGAAACAAAATCCAAGCTAAGAATGAGCATGATCTAATCCTTAAAGTAAGGATGAAAGTTTTAATGCCCTAGTCACCCAAACACCTCTAACACAATTTAAGTCCGAACTAAAAATCTCCTCACACAGACTGTAGGGCTACTAAAGCTCGTTAACGAAAATGTAGATTAAAACATTTGAAAATACAGCGACACAAAAAATACTTTGAGGCAAAAGCAAGTGCAAATAGGTAAGATCAAAACATTTAACCAAATAAGGCTATATCATACGCCCATATTTTCTATGTTTTATGGATTCCTACTTAAAGAGGGTCTGGATTAAATATTATCCTCAGAAAAAAATCAGACGGTTCGGACATCTCATGCGTAGTTGACATGGTTGCCCGGTTTAGTTGTTATCGTTAGTATTATTGTAGAGTCGTTTAATATTCTTTAAGTGCCTGCTCATGGTACCTGTTTACTTTGTGACCTATATGACGGAATAGGAAAGTAATGCATTAAAAAATGCCTACACCACACAGATAAACACCGTAGTCTGTTCTCTACTCAGCTTCTCAGGATATAAGATAACCAGGATTATCAATAGACTGACTGTGTATTATTTTATATAGATAATTGATAACAAATTGACAAAAAACATACAACATGATGAACCGGTACTTCCTGAATATAGTACAAATAATGCAACACACGAACTACACGATCAATTTGCCTTTCTGGATTGGACCCAGCCGGTGGAATGGCCTACTTAACAAAATAAATATGGGAGGAAAATACCAGACTCTATCTAAAAATAGAATGAAAATATATTTGCTTCAGGATGTTTCTCTACCTTTATGGATTTTCCGGGCCCTATTCATAATTTCTATTAATTTAAACATTAATTTTAAAAATGTAGCGGTTTTCTCTTGCGTCAGACCTATTGTGAAATTTCTTCGGAAATTCATTAAGTGCTATACATGCACAGACAGGGGTAGTAGCTTCATTTAGTTAGATAAAAAACGAGAGCGTGAGTGCACAACCAAGGACACCAAACAACCTCACAAGCCAACGTCTGAAGCGTAACTAAGGACAGCACAATGCATTATTTGAAATCCTTCAAATAAATATTTGAGACATCTAATATAAGTTTTAACAAGTGAAGATGGAGAAACTACATTATACAGAATCAATTAGTTCGATGAATTATATAGGTGTATTTCAATACATTTCAAAGTTGGCAATAGCCCAAAATAGAATTTGCTCTCTAAAAATATGATAATGATTTATATGGCTGTATAACCTTCAATAAAAAAGTTGATTAGGTAAAAATGCAAGCATGCAATATAATTCCATTGAACACAGAAAATGAAAACCTCCTGTTTTCTTAAGAATTCACCAGCTTGACATGCATTGCTTTTTACTTCAACAATTCGAATAATCAAAGGTATCCAGGGCTTCTTAGGGTGATTAAATGACATTTCATCATTAATTATAATAAATAATTCAGTAAAAGTCGTGACCAAAAATTTGTATTATTTAAAAGTATATTGTCTTAAATTAAGAGTCCATATTTAATCGACAATTCGTAATGGTTGTCCAAATCAAATACACAGTGTAATACATAGATAATACACAAAATTTAGGTCGATTAATCCAAATTGATCATTTGATTTATTCTATAATTGATCAACACGTTAAATTACTTAAATTATTAAGTTTGGAACTGATATTAAACATACCTCAGTTATTTTTCATGTAATGTACATATAACCCAATGACTAAATGTTTTAAATTGTAAATTTAATATAGTCCAGGGTAAAGTTTGGACTTTGTGTACTTTGTTGGCCTTTCATATGCTAATCCAATCAGTGAATTAAACAAAGCTAGTGTTTTATTCACTTTAAACTAGTGGCGTTAGGCTACAACAAACCGCAATACTTCCCGTTTTCATTGCAATGCATAGAAAGCATGAACAGTATTCTCAGACTGTTGGGTTTTAAGAATATATTAAGCTATTTCCCAACGGTTCCAGAAAGACACCAAGTCAAAACACAAATATTGAGATCACCGATAATATGCTATAGGCTACTCTCACATCAAACCACCAACAAAAACATTACTAGCCTTTCAATAATATTCCAGACCACAGCTATAATTCAACCTGTGTTTTCATGAACCAACTGAAATCGAAACTTACTACACGTCTGCCCTCCTGTGGTCCAAACGGAAAATGACAATGTCACCTGGCAATGTCTTTACTATATTTCCCTCCCGGCTATGTCCAAAACCAAAAACCCAACAAAACATGCCAACCATCAAACGACTGAATGATAAGAGTGTTTGTGATTGATTTCCAAATGTCTTCTATTACTGATTTCCGACAGCTACAACTGGAATATTTAGATAGAAAATGTCATGCTTTTATCAAGGATTACATTTTTTCAGCGAAAACAATAAAAATGACCTATTATTAAAGAGGAGAAGCAATATTGCTCATTCCACTATCTGAAACTGTTAATGGACTACTTAAATATTTGTATTTATTCAGGATTTGATTACTGAACTCGTTATGTTTTTCACTGACTGCTTTTTCACACATTGACTGTTGAAATTAAAACATTGGTTATGACAATTTTTTTGTCTCTATGGTGTTACCAAATCTAAAATGTAATGTAGTCTTTTTGTATGACTTACAAAATGCTGGGTCGTCAGAGGATTGTACATGTTTTGATGTATATCTCCGCTGATTATGTAAAAGAAAGACTGCAAGGCTACTGTATATCAACAAACTGTAATTCTGCTTGCTTCTCATGTAGGAAAGCTTACAGCTTCGCAGCCATATTGGAATCCTGCTGCAGTGCAGATATTATTCAGAAGGCGTATAGGTTTTCAGCAAAAAGTCGCCTATAATTATTCAAAAAAATGTGGGAGATGATAACATATGGCGTTATATGCGAAGTTGAAATGCAGCAATTAAAGTTTTTCATGAAAACATATTAATTAGTCAATAGACTATTGACAACATTAAAATTAAATCAAACATTTTTTGGGTGTGCTAATCAAACGACATTTTACGCGCGGCAGCGCTTCCCTTCAATTGCGTGCCAATGTAAGTTAAATATTAAAATATATAAGAAATACAGACACCTTTGGTCATATACATTTAGATTTTCTATATGTAAATCTCAATAGCTTGGAGAGTAAACAGGAATGCATCGGTCTGCACTATTTCGGGGCAGGGCCGCATTTGGAGTGACCATAGGGTCCAATAGCCCCCAATTTAGCCATTTACAGCTAGTTTTTATTATACTGTCTAGACGGTTCAAGGTTTAGTAAACAGTGTAAGACAAAATAAAGTGAATAGAAGGTATACACTAAACTTTGAAGTTGAAGAGTCGCTCCTGTTTGGCTACAATATCAGGATATTCGCTATATACTCATTTTAGCCTGTTCTTGTAACCATAGCTTCATTGCAATTTTTACTTAACAAAAGGGAATGTGCCATATTGCGTTGATAGAAGCACCACAATACGAGAAAAAATTGAATTGCATGAAACTATGAATCACTTTTTTCATATGCCAAAAGTGGACACGGACTGAAGACTAATGAGTTCGTGATTGCAATTATTTCAGGTAACTCATTACTACATTTGTCATGTGTACTTTATTTGATAACACATTATACATCACATGCGTCTACTAAATGCATTCACAAATATACTACTATAAATTACTTATTATAGTTATTGATTACTGTAATCAAAGTTCGAGTTGCTTACTGCAATGTTTGTAAATCCACCAAAGTCTACCATGTAAAGTTAAATAAATAAAAAGTAGGGTATATATAGACTAGAGATTACAATTTTTACCATAGAGATATACAAATGGACATTATGTCGAGGTCTCCTGGATGATTTCTTCACTGGATAGAATCTTATTTCAAATAACAGGATTCATGTGTTTGTTGAGGTAAGTGGCTATAAGTAGAAGATACCAAGAGCCTTGCATAGATATATCCAGACTGTGTACAATGTTCAGTTTTTTTGAGCGAGGTTTCGCCTTCTGTAGTTTGTCTAGATTGAGATGTCCCTCCAAAAACTCAAGTGAATCTGTTTTGAAGCACATTTCCCAATGTAAAATACTAGAATAAGGGATTTCCAGTGAAATACTGAAGCCGGTCCCGGTTGACCTTTTTCTCTTTCATTCTTCTGTTCTGAAACCAAATCTTCACCTGCCGATCGGTCAGGTTTAACATCCTCGACAATTGGAGCCTCTTCTCCTTGTTAATGTACACATTGAAAAAGAATTCTCGTTCAAGTTCTCGGATCTGATATTTGGAGTAGGGGCATCTTTTTTTTCTGGACTTTGAAGTACCTGAACATAGAAAAACACTTGTTTTACCAAATTGATGTTGTACAATACATTTAAGATCAAAGTTGGTATTTTGAAAGTGGCAGTAAAGAACATATAATTAACAAGATGGTTTTCTGAGTAAACAAAACCATCTTTCCGCGCGCACACGTTAAACACACAGGCAAACACACAAGCAGATATGCGCATGCACGTTCGAGTGTGCGCGTACAAACACACAAGGGAACACACACGAATATTTTCCTAGAGTCAATTTCTCTCCTAAACGCATGAGATTGAAGATAAAACATTACTATGCAGCAAAACAAAACGCAGTCACCTATAGGCTTATGTATCATATTTCTGCAATATTAGTAGTATAGTCTACTTCGCTAGTTTAATTTCTTTGTTATTTTGTAAATTCATTGTGGAAAAACAGCCAGGCCTGATTACCATGCCTGCATTGCAATTTACACCGGGCAAGCGAATCAGATAGCTTTCATTAATTCAGAAAAACACATTAAAATGATTGCAGTATAGCTCACCTAAACTGCTTTCCCATCGTAAATATTTTAACAACAGCAAAGTAAATCTTATTGGGGTATATAAACCCTTTGCATGCTTATAAAGGGCCACATAAAATCGGACCGACATAGTAGTGGACTTACTATAATCCGACTTGCTTGTACTTACTTTGGCCGTTGCTCTTGTCCCCAGCGCAGTTTGATATCGAAGAATTATCGTCTATGTCCTCACTTGCATCTCGTTTAGACTCTTCAGATATATCTGAAGTCTCTTTAATATATGCAGCATCTCCAGGAAGAATGGAGTCTGTCTTTTGTTGTGAGTTGTCCGGATTCAGCTTCTCGGAGTTCACAGTCTCAAAAAACTGGTCGAATCCTTGAGGAAGAACACCATTTCGGCCGACATTTGTGAAAAAATTGCATGGCGAGTTCGTACTGGCGTGATGGCTGTACAGGGAATCGTTTTTGAATATCATTTCCGCACGGTTCGACGACTGGATTAAGTCTCGGTGCATTATCTCGTCCGTTGAGTAGTACGAAGCATAACTGCCCCTGTAATGCCATTTGCTTGGGTGATCCAGTCCATAGTCCCTGAAAGACACTTCTCGAACAGGTTGGACTTGAGCTATGTTAGAAGAATAAGGAAAATTAATTTGACACGACGTGGTCTGTGGTAAAAACGAAGAGACTGTTGAAAAATCAGGCGCGGAAACGTAATATGTACAACTTGGTAAATACATATTTGACGCACAGTTGCTAGTACGCTCATCGTACTCCGTCATCTCTCCCCTTCTGTCTTTTGCTATAGCGAAAGAAATTGGCAGCTGGAGTGCGTTAAACTTTGTCCATCTATTGCACCATAGGCGTGTAGAAAGGACCCGCGAGGGAGAAAAAAATCGGAAACGTAGGCTGGCGTGCAATTCATTTTGATCGATTCTAGAGGTAATTGTGTCATGTGATCCGGTAAAGGAATTACCATATATCAATATCACTCATTAAGAACTAGAGCAACTTATCTGCGCGCACACGACAGTTCATTGGTTGCCTAGGGTTAGAAGCAACTCCAATGTAAATTTGCGCTCGCTCTGGTGAAAAAGACCTTAGTCAACAATCCCTGAGATATTTCGTCAATGGGTTTCTGCGACAGAATTTGGTTTATAGAATGGAAAACCCAGAACAGCGTAGGTATTTATTTCATGTCTTGTATCTGCGCACTATTAGAGAATATGCCATTTACGCATTATGATAGTTAGCACATACTTGGTACACTGGCAACATTGTAGTTGACCTCTCATTAGAGTCCAAGTTAAAGGGCACAGAATGTTCCCTGGTGCACATGTCTACTTTGAATCTAAATCTATACATGTGTTTTACACGACAATCATTCACAAGTTATGCGCGTAATAACTTGGACACAGACTTAACAAAGTTAAGCTACCCTTTCAACATTGGTGCTTTAAAATACAAACAAAAGATTACAAAACTAATATAAATGTTTACTTTATAACCCGCATGAACTAGGTCTACAATATAACAAGAAAAAATAAAAGAGGAAAGAACGATAACAAACACAGACTTATAAAGACACTTGTTTCAATTAATTAGTAACGATTATGAAGGAAATTGTTACGTGCGTTTCTGAATTGAATCTTCCTCGACACATTTAGGAATTTTCTAGGCCTTATAAATATATAGTATATATGTTGTCTCTCATGATCCTTATTGTCCGATTTCAGAAACCCATCCAGGCCTAACAAAGGGATACATGGTGATTCAATCAGAGAAGTATTATTGGTTATTTACCTACATGGTTACTCCAAATCGAAAAGCCTTGATTTTCCTTGTCCATATGCAATTGGAAGTTCTTCGAATTAAATAATCCAACATACAAATAAAAAGGAGAAGCTTCGTCAACACGAGTGGGTAAAAGAAGGTTTTGCACTGCCAAGTACAAACCATCTCTGCAGACTTTGACCGTCTGTGGTCTGCACCACGCAATGACCAAAAACGTCGGCACTCAAATCATTTTATTGCACAGACAAAAGGAAGCGTTGTAGTTTAGGTGCATCTTGCAGCTGTTGGAGAATAAATAGTTTGTTGAGAAGCGATTACTTCTATCAAAGATTGTAAACCCATAGTAGCAACTTTATATACAGACGATAGGACTTGGGGTGTATTTGCACTTTACGCGTAGAAATATAGGCCTTCAAAATAACACAAAGGAAGAACGTGAAAGGGGGAAGTAAATGGTATAGTGTTCATTATTGTGAATTCTTAAAATTGTACGCCTACAATTGTGGACCTAACGTTCAATTTTCCATGATTTCCTCTGAGTTATTTTATAGTTTAGGGTAGGCCTACGTTCGTTTGATGGAAAATCTACAGAAATTTCTTAGATAAGGCACTAATATGACAAGCTTACGTTACTTCAACATTAACACAGTAGTGAATACTTTTATGGCAAACTATGTGTGTGTGTGTGTGTGTGTGTGTGTGTGTGTGCGTGTGCGTGTGCGTGTGCGAGTGCAAGTATCAAACTCAAACACCCGCACACAAAACAAATGATTATTGTATTTAACATGATTTGGGTCTGAAATGTGTGAGCGTTGCAGTTTAGATCGAAATCTGCCCAATGGACATTTGTGATTATCCGTTTTCTGTAAAAGAAAATATCTAAAATTAAACCTATTTATATAAATCTTGCAGTGGAAAATCGTGAAATACACACTGGTTTCTGAAACAGAACTCACAAATAATTCCAAAAGCATTCCCCAAAACTACAGGCAAACTACAGCCAATAGTATGAAAAACATATAAAACCCAGAACATATATTGTCCGGTACTACCTATACCTACAGTAGAACAACTATTACAGAGAATGGCGAGAGAATTGCCATTGGCAACAGGTTGACAAAGCATGCATACTGCTATAATACAAGCCATAACCGCCGTTGTTGACAAAATGGGCGAATAGGGCCTTTTTATCTGGCCCATCTCAGTGAAGCACCATCAAATAGTCAGATTTCTTCAAACCCTGTTGTTTCATAATTAGAATGCAGTGTTCGATCTGGTTTAAGTTTGTGTTGGTATTTTGCGATGCGAGATTACACACTAACTTGACCTTAACTTTGTTTTGGCGGCCCCAGTAACTGGAGAGCATGAGCAGCCATCGTGGCAGTTCTAATAAAAAACCTTGATTGTCGAAAAAGCCACACCATTACCCTTCGCTTGCTTTCAGAAAATGGGACTGTAAACAAAATAATATAGTTAATTTATAACAGTAATTTGGTAAAACACGGAACATGAAAACGTGTTATTATAAACGTAATATATAGGCCTATATACTACATTTCAGGCACTTGTGGGCTTTCGGTGGTAAAAATGCTAACTATGTAAAACAATTTGTACAGGATTCCAAATATGAAAGTATATCCTACAAACAAGTGATCAGTCGAAAACCCCATGAACATCTCTAAACTGACAAATCAATTAATTTTCAGTAGTAATAAGTAGTAATTGCTATTTAGCTTATGCGTATTGTTACGCCACTTGATTAAAGAAATAATAAAAACATATTCTTACCCATAACTATGCAATTCATGATAGCCTACGGTGGCAGTTCTAGTACACAAATGTACGAAGGCCTACAAGACACGTGTACAAGACATGCACGTCATGTCATTTTATCACTTAATGTAAATATTACTCTTCCAAGGCTAATCAGACACATACTAATGTTGCGCCGATAAACTGTTGTAAATACTGATTAACTGGACACATAAGGCCGTTTTATTTTAACCGCCTATGGAGAATGTTGCTCATTCGCTAGCCTGGATTACAACATGACCACTCAAACACTCAAAAAATAACACAAAAAACAATTTATTGTGTTCAATTAATAACCATGTGATAGACATGTTAAAATTGACATTTTCATCCGAAGGACATGGGTACATTTTTCACCCACACGACCTTGAGCTTGGAGCACTAAGTATCTCAGCCTAGATTGTTAAGGATTGCCGGGTCCACTCTACATGGTCCACCATCTAATCATTGTCAATTTCAATACTATTCGTAGCATGTCTCAATATTTTATCATAACTAGCATCCATGTTACTCCAGAAATACGAAAATGAACTAAATGTAAAATATAAACAATCCTCCATTTACAATCTCATACACTGATTAATAAGATTCATTATTAAACAAAAAAGTTTCGCTGGCTTCGTAAGGAAACTCTAAAAACTATATGTAGCCTACGACTCCATTTAACTCTTCCATCCAACGCTCAGAAACAGTAGCCTAAGTGGGTCGTTTAACCATATATTTATTTATACTATTAACACAAATCGCATGCTTTACAAAATACTCAAAACACTAGTAAAATATGTGACTTTCCGAAAATAAATAATGCGAACTAACTAATAATTTACAAGGCCAAAAGTATCGACAATTTACAATGTCAAAAAAGTGAATAATCATTCTTTTTTGAATGACATCACTCTTAATGCCAAGATGAGTGAGTGGCTCCGGACTGAGGTTTGAAGTGGTTTTGCTTGTCAGCCACACCAGGTCATTGTCAAGACCCAAGGCTCTCAGTAAATGGAGAATGCATGCTCACGCATCATCAGCCTCTTCTTCTTCATTCTACGGTTCTGAAACCATATTTTAACTTGCTGATCACTCAGTTCCAGTCTGTCAGAGAGTTCCTTTCTTTTCTGCCTGTTTATGAATTCGTTCGTCATAAATTCGTTTTCAAGTTCAGCAAGCTGTGGCTTTGAATATGGTTTTCTTTTCTTTCTGGATTTCATTTGTGAGGAGCACCAGGGTGCACCTGGAGAAAGAAAAACACAGTAATTAGCAATTTGTGTATCTCTTACACTTGATATAAACAACCAACATGATGATGAACGAATAAACAAATGGAATAAGACAAAACAAGAACTTTGGATGTGAAGTTATCACATTACGAAATACATGTTAAAGTCATAGGAATACAGCAGTTTATGTAAGCAGTTTAAATTCCACATCACAAAAAAGTTAGAAGGTGCTTACCATCTGAAAACGACGCTCTGGCACATGCAGTAAGCCTCCTTGAAGATGTTTGAATTGGGGCAATTGAATTGTTGGACTGCTTGGTTGCTGCGGCAATTGCCTGGTTGTTGGGATTCAGCTGATGTTGTCCACGGGAATTATGTGACCGTCTGTCCAAGTTCGAAAATTCATACTTAAAAGTAGAGGAACTGACAACTCCATGTCCACTAGAAAAGCCCTGAGCGTCTCTTGCATGTTCGTCTACCTTGTGATTTACATCCTGAAAGTAGTATTTACTGGACTCGTCAAGTGGTCCCTTGTTGTGGTGGTTAGGATTGGTATTTACAGGCACTGAACTGGATAGAATCTGCGGAGAGTAGCCACTGAAGGCGCGGCTCTGAGACGGAGATGTGCACGAACTTGGGGAAGTCCACGGGGGCGAGCACACCTCTCGCCTGTTGTGTGAGAGCTGAGGCAGCCCAGGGAGATGAGCTCCATTGCCCCGCAAGTTGGAAAAATATAACGACTCCGGGGTCTGAAAATTTAACAGCGAACCAACATAGCCAGAATTCAGAAGATTTCGCTCACACATTTCCTTGGAGCTCTCTCAAACGCTTCTTACAATCCTTTTAGCGACTCCCAAAGAATAAAGGGAAGGTAATTGTTGATTTGTTAATACAGTGTCACGTGACATGCAAAACATGTTGTTCAGTCCCACCCTTAATACTGCTACTATGCAAGGCGATATAGTCCATAAGGTAATGTGATGTTAAGAAAAAAAATGCATAGGTATATTGAATATAAAAAATGTGCATTGCATTAGATATCGTAGAAACGTAGAAATAATACCTGCATATATGCACTCTGAAGGATGGTGGTTAGACAGCTCAATCAAAAATAAAAAAGACCATATTCAATGTCCACAGATCAGTTGTATATATTAAAATGTTGTTGTTAGCGATGATAAAGATGGTCATTATAGGCCTTATTGATACAAAATATGTTTAGTGCAATTCAACAGAGCATTAAAATGATTTAGCGTATGTAGCTATGTTAACTTAGGTCTGTCATTAGTCCAAGCGACAAAAATGTTGCTAAAATTATGAGGAAGCCAAGTGTGTAAAAAATGACATTTCGATGAAATAATATTAAAATACGGATTGCTGTGAAGGCTATTTCTTAATATGGTCTAGATTCAGTTACTGGCATACTGGTATTGTTGCTACAAGCCCAACAACCACAAAAAGGCTGTGTTATATTAAATATTTATCCGACTAACAAATGTTGAGTATTACATGTTCTCTTAATAAGATTATTCCTCTATTCACAACTCATATAGGCCTTCATGTAGGCCTACTTTGAAGTTTAACAACTACTTTGTGATTGCCCAACAACGCCACTTTATACAAATCATATATAGGTCATTGGTCTATGTATATAGAAACATACACACCAAATATGACTCCAATGGTCAAACAAACAGGGAAGGCCTACCTTTCAATTAATATATTCTAAGTAGCCTACCGAAGAATAACTGTATAAGAAATTATAGTTAGATATCTTAACCTAATTTACCCTACGTTTTGTGCCATCTAAAACTTTGGTATTACTTTGGGGGCCTATAATATAGGTTTCATTTATTTATTATATACATATTTTAAAAACATACTTTCTTGTCACATTTTATAGTATTCTGATTTGACATATAAAGAAATCTTCGCTTGTGAAAAATGTAGTAATCCTGTTTAATAGGAACTGAATTAAATATAGGAACTGAATTAAACTACATACATTTTTTATTCCATTTCGCAACATACATTACTGGCCTCTTATTTCGTATAGACCTACTATAAATAAAAGCATAGCCCACTTCAAACCATTTTTTCATACTGGCCCTTGACAAATGTAGATCAGCGACCTTACAAAAAATACAAAATAAATGGATAGGATATTCCTAAATTCTCCAAGCAAATTCAAAATAGGATTTTCGGACTAGAGAAAATGACAATTGTAAACCCTTCTCCACCAAGAAAAGCGACAGCATAGGCTCCCGTCTTTCACGAGTCCAGTACATTTAGGAAAACCCTAAAAAAGACATTCTCTCGAGCCACTGGTTCATCGAAAACTTAGCACCAAAATGTAATATGCATATTGAGAAAACCAACGTTTTACGTTGAAAGCGTAACAACGGTATAGTTCAAGGTCAAAGTCCAGTAAACTCAGATTAAGCAAAAACAAGTCCAAGTGCATGTTGAGTGGCGGTTCTTTATAGAAGCTACTATTCGCTTGTTATAAAGTAATAGCATTTATTGCAAGTCTAATTACTGCATACATGTTTAATGTAGGCTGATCATAAGCAAGAAAAGCAAGAGTAAAACATAAAATCAGACGTGCATTTTATGAACTGTTGTAGTAGTTGTTGTTGGTGTCGTTGTTGTTTCTCTGGGAGCATTCACACTAACTGGTAGGTTTTTATATTTCATAGCAAAAAAATAAAATAAACCTCCTCATTACATATAATTATTGCATTTGATCATTGTTTATGTTTTCTGTAGGATGTTACAATTATTTTGTCCTGGCGCAATTGCGTGTTGAAGCCAGAAGAGGGCGAAACAAGACCACGAACAGTTGTCATTTCATGAATTTCTGTGAGTGAGCTTACAGTTTTCAAATGTAGTTGATTATTATTATTGTTATTAGGTCAGAAGGATAATGTAGATCAGACTGTTATCAACAAAGAGCATGAATATGTTTAGATATATGTTGTGTAATTAGTAAAACCATAAGACTTCACACAGCGTATCTGAGTTGTTATGCTAATCCAGGAGTAGGTTTGGTTTTTAGATAATTTAAGAATCGACATATTCTAGATAAGCACTTGTCGTGTGGACACAAACACATGTTGTGTGGACACATTCCCAGATCATATAAAGTAACATCTGCGTACTGGGAAAGTGTAATGTGGGTTTTATATCTTTTAGACAACGTCCTCGTCTACAAAAATAGAATTTCATAATATGACATAATCAAATATAAAGTCGCTTATAGATCTCATAACACAACTAAAAACTTGACGTACGTGGGCCTATACAGGCCACTAGGCCGTAAGAAGTAATACCCTCACAGCTACAAAAAATAATGCTGTTCCACACACACAAACGTGTATACATAGATACATACATGGTCTTACTAATTGCATATACATGGTTGAGGCGCAATTCATATCTAACGGGAGGTACCCCTGAAAATGATTAATAAATACAGCTCAAGACTATGGAAATGCTATGGCGCACACATTTTCTAAATGAATATAGGTGATATATTCCTATAAAGCCTACTTGGAATTTTGCTTAAATAATCCAACCAGAACCCAGGCCTACAATTTCAACAAAAATAACAGAAACATTTTAGAAATCGCACAAATAAAATTCCAAGATCAAAATATATGATTTAATATAAACAATATAAACACCCGCTGAATCTGTCAGTTTACCAAAATTATGTGTGACTTATATCTCAGACAATTCAGCATTTCATAAATGGCTGAATTAAAAAAAATCAGAAAAGGGTTTTAACGTCTGTCACATTTGATACAACCTTCTTGTCTTTGACACGACGATTTTGAAACCATATTGTTACTTGTCTCTCAGACAAGTTGGTGTAAGAAGCGATCTGTCGTCTTTTCTCCTTGGTAATAAACTTGCTAATGGTGTACTCTCGTTCAAGTTCCTTGAGCTGTTGTTTCTTGTAAGGCACCCGTTTCTTCCCCCCACGTCCGTATAAAGTGCTGACATCTGGCTGGTTCATTACTGCTTCCTCTACACAAGTATGGAGTAAAAAGACATTTTTATTTCGAGAAGAGGATCACACTAATTTTCAGATGTTGTTTTTGCATGTAAAGCTACGCCTTTTTATTAATTCTTCTTGAATCCTCGGCTGGGCAATTTTGACAAAAAAAACATCAACCGTGTTAAATGTTAGTTCGAAGAAAGGGCAAATAAGGTAGAACCAACCTGTTAAGGATGTATTCCAGAAATGCGAACCCTTGTTCTGTTTTCTGGCATAATACATTGGACTGCTCCAACCATTAGCCCAGTTCCATTGTTGGCAGTCCTCAATAGGCAAAACACGTTCTTGCCTCGGATCAGGGCCAGCCCTTGTTACAACAGGTAAGTCGATATATCCAGGTATTTTCTGATAAGGACCCGCATAGCCTTGGTAAATATCACCGAAGTCTTTCAGTCTGGAGTGCATTTCACTGCAGTGTATGTTGGAACTTGAAAACTCTGACAAATGCATTGGTTTATCTGCTGAGTGTCCAGATAGAGACGCCTGAAAAGTTTGTTTCATTACACCCTGTTGAAATACATGACTGTCTGGGATTTTGCAACCATAATAACTGATCCCTAAATGACCGCCAAAGGTTAACGTTGCATTTGTGGCGGTTGTAGAAATAGTAGCACATGATTTTAGAGTTTCTGAGCAAAGAGAGAGAGAGTTAGGTTTGTCCGAAATTGTGTGTACGGGTAGGCCTAGCCCTGACGCAGACAGGCATGGTTGAGCTCCGAGAGCAGACGAAGAAAAACGTTTGCGATGGACAGAGGGGATACTATCTCCTAAACCCTCCATTTGAGTTTGACGGCCGCCACCGCAACTTTTCTCCATGAAAACCTCATATAGTCCTCTCAATTCCAGAATATATTGCATTTCAGTGCGTGAAACTAAACCAAGGATGAAGACGAATAAACCGTTCTTTTTTCTTTTTGTCTGACTGATTACAGCACTGTGAACGAAATGTGGTTGGTCGGTTGCTTTCACGTGACATGCAAATAACTAATCCATAATCTGAGCACAAGGCTATTACGGTTTGTTTTTGGCAAGGATCTTTGCGTAGTGAAGAGAATGTTAATTATATATATATATATATATATATATATATATATACACACACACACACAGGCCTCCAAAACGTAATAAAATAACATTTCAATTTCAAACATTCTTTTAACTCAGAAAGTACTATCAAAAATCCAAAATACTTTGTTAATCAATTACGTATTTTATACAATTTAATATGTTTTCCCACACTTAAATATACATAATGTTATCGTTGTTATCTATTTGTCTTTGTCTTTAACTGAGCAAATTATTGTACTAATGTATTAGAACACTTCAATTCTTAAACATGGGAAGCGTAATATAGAATTTTGACAACTATTACATTATTTGTATAGGCTTAATCGACCTACTTTGTGCTCTAATTTCGAGGAATGTCACCGAGGCCTATATTCAAAATAGATATATCATTTAGCTGGCCACAACACCTTTTTAACTTCTTGAAGGGAAAAGATTTTTATTGTGACAACTATACAATTATACATTGTTACCACTAATATGTTTCAATTGGGATCGTTTTGTTGGCGAGGAAATCCATTAAGCGTGCTGTAAGAGAGTTTACCACTCTTTTAGATTAAAATATTTTACTCATAATTTCGTATTATTCATCTTCGGACACCATCTGTCGCTATGGAATCAATAATCAAAACAATTTAAGTTAGCCTTTATTTAAGTCTTCATACTATATAGAACTCCAATGAAAACACATAACTGATTAAAAATAAATGTTTTTTCTCAAAAAATAAAACGCTATCGCACTTCGCAGTTTTACTTGCTGATTGAATATAACGATGTAATTAATGGTATACATTTTCTAATACAAACTTGTGTTCATCAAAAAAATATATGAATGAATATATGAATGATCCAAAACAGTGTGCATAGGCTACTACAAAATGAGTCACTGAATATATCAATGCTGCAAAATGGTAGTTTGTTTATTGTTCATGTATTTCTAAAGGCATAAGAACAAATCCAAATGTCCAGGCTTCGTATGAATTCCTAACAGGTCGAGAGTGTTTTTGTCTGAAAAGACTCGGTTAAAACTTAGTGAATCTGAGTGGAATAATCGGCTACACACCACACTGCAGCCTGCAGTTGTCTCAAGGTATCACTAGATGGCTCTATCAGTTTACATTGAGAAGGGACTATAGCTGAATATCCACCATACTCAAGAACTGAGTTCTGGCATGCACCACAACCTTGGTCTAAAAGGAATTCCTACCATTTGACACCGAAGTCCACACCAAAATCCACGTGTGTTCTAACCTAACCTGCCGTTTTGTCTTTTAGGCAACTTAACACTTAACTGGTGTCTGTACATTTGTTGACAGATCGCACAATGCCGTAAAACTTGAAGACAGAATTTGTCCGCATTTAACAGACTGACATCGTTGCTAATGGCTTCCCCTGGCCAATCAACCCAGTTCTGATACATATTTAACATATCTATACAACATATCTATATCCATATATTTACGGGGTTTTATATATACATTTATAAACTGGTTGCTTTGAATCCGGAATGCGTATTGGCTGATAGCCATGATATATGAGACATATACCACGGGTATGACATCACTGCAGTTTTTACAGCTCTAATTGCGTTGGTAACTAGTAAATAACCATTTTATAATAATTTCATATCGCGATGCCTCGTTCCTTAGCTCATAGCCTTGATATACTGGTCATTACACCCCTTCGTGCCTTACTGCGTGTATATATAGGTATATAAGTCCTTGTTTGTAAAAGAAAAGCAAATATTTTGTACATTAAAATAACATTAAATTGACTGATCAGGAATACATTGTAGGCATTGTTAATGTTGTAAATGACTACTATAGCTGGAAATGGCTATTTTTTAATGGAATATCTACATAGACCTACAGAGGCCCATTATCAGCAACCATCAGTCCTGTGTTCCAGTGACAAGTTTGAGAAACAGATGCCTTACAGGTCCTCAACTGGCGGCTTCATTAAATAGTACCCACAAAACACCACTCTCAACATCAACAGTGAAGAGGCGATTCCAGATGCTGGCCTTCTAGGCAGAGTTGCAAAGAAAAAGCCATATCTTAGACTGTCCAATAAAAAGAAAAGTTAAAGATGAGCAAAAAGACACAAACACTGGACAGAGGAAGATTGGAAAAAAACTGTTATGGACAGACAAATCTAAGTTTGAGGTGTTTGGATCACAAAGAAAGTCTGTGAGAAAATTTTCTTTGTGATCCAAACACCTCTGTGAGACACAGACCAAATGAAAATCTGCTGAAGGAGTGCTTGACGCCATCTGTCAAGCATGGCATAGGCAATGTGATGGACTGGGGATGCTTTGGTGGTGGTAAAGTGGGAGAATTGAGAAGGAAGGCAATCACTCCATTTTGCATCACAGTACAATACCCTATGGATGGCTCTTGATTGCAGCCACAACAAGACAATGACCCAAAGCACAACTCCAAGCTATGCAATAACTATTATGGAAGAAGCAATCAGCTGGTATTCTGTCTATAACGGAGTGGCCAGCACAGTCACCGGATCTCAACACTGAGCTAGTATGGGAGCAGCTTGATCGTATGGTACATAAAAAGTGCCCACCAAGCCAATCCAACTTGTGGGATGTATTCAGGAAGCATTGGGTGAAATCTCTTCACATTACCACAACAAATTGACAACTAGTATGCCAAAGGTCTGCAAGGTTGTAATTGCTGCAAATGGAGGATTCTTTGAGGAAAGCAAAGTTTGAAGGACACAATTATTATTTATATTAAAAATCATTATTTTAAACCTTGTCAACGACTGTATTTCCTATTCATTCAGCTGTATTTCCTATTCAAACTAATTTCATGTGTTTCTAAGTGACCCCCAAACTTTTGAACGGTAGTGTACACTGATCAGCCATAACATTATGACCACCTGCCTAATAGTGTGTATTGCCGCAAAAACAGCCCTGACCCATTGTGGCATGGACTCCACTAGACCTCTGAAGGTGTGCTGTGGTATCTGGCACCAAGACATCAGCAGCAGATCCTTCAAGTCCTGTAAGTTGCGAGGTGGGGCCTCCATGGATCGGACCTGTTTGTCCAGCACATCCCACAGATGCTCAATTGGATTGAGATCTGGGGAATTTGGAGGCCAAGTCAACACCTTGAACTCATTGTTGTGTTCCTCAAACCATTCTTGAACCATTTTTGCTTTGTGGCAGGGCGCATTATCCTGCTGAAAGAGGCCAATGCCATCAGGGAATACCGTTGCCATGAAAGGGTACACATGGTCTGCAACAATGCTTACGTAGGTGATACGTGTCAAAGTAACATCCACATGAATGGCAAGACCCAAGGTTTCCCAGCAGAACATTGCCCAAAGCATCACACTGCCTCCGCCGGCTTGCCTCCTTCCCATAGTGCTTCCTGGTGCCATGTGTTCTCCAGGTAAGCGACGCACATGTGCCCGGCCATCCACGTGATGTAAAAGGAATCGTGATTAATCAGACCAGGCCACCATCTTCCATTGCTCTTTGGTCCAGTTCTGATGCTCACATGCCCATTGTATGCTCTTTCGGCAATAGACCAGGGTCAGCATGGGCACCCTGACTGGCCTGCGGCTATGCAGCCCCATACGCAACAAACTGCAATGCACTGTGTGTTCTGGCACCTTTCTATCAGTACCAGCATGAACTTTTTCTGCAATTTGAGCTACAGTAGCTCATCTGTTGGATCGGACCACACGGGCCAGCCTTCGCTCCCCACATGCATCAATGCACCTTGGCTGCCCTTGACCCTGTCGCCGGTTCACCACTTTTTCTTCCTTGGACCACTTTTGACCACTACAGACCGGGAACACCCCACAAGGCCTGCAGTTTTGGAGATGCTCTGACCCAGTCGTCTAGCCATCACAATTTGGCTCTTGTCAAAGTTGCTTAGATCCCTACACTTGTCCATTTTTCCTGCCTCTAGCACATCAACTTTGAAGAAAGAATGTTCACTTGCTGCCTAATATATCCCACCCACTGACAGGTGCCATGATAAGGAGATTATCAATGTTATTCACTTCACCTGTCAGTGGTCATAGTGTGATGGCTGATCGGTTTATATATACAATACCAGTCAAAAGTTTTGACACACTTAGTCCGCCAAGGGTATTTTTTTAGTTTTACAATTTTTCACATTGTAGAATAATAGTGAAACCATGAAAACTAAGAAATAACACTTATGGAATCATGTAGCAACCAGAGAACTGTAAAACAGATCAAAATAAATGTCATTTTGTAGATTCATAAGCGTAGGTACCCTTTGACTTGAAGACAGCTTTGCACATTCTTTGCATTCTCTCAACCAGCTTCAAGGGGAAGTCAACTGGAATGGTTTCCAACAGTTTTGGAAGTTGCACGTATGCTGAGCACTTGTTGGCTACTTTTCCTTCACTGTGCGGTCCAACTCATCCCAACCCATCTCAATTGGGTTGGGGTTGCCCCATGTCAACAAAACCACTGGCTTAGAACTTGGAATGCCATGGCTAACCGAAAGGATTTTACTTATAGAATATGCACATACAATTAACATATTAGACATCCAGACCAAAAGTGAAGGTTTAGACAATTATTTTTTCTAACACAAAAGTCCTAGACTACATCTTTAAGAAAGGCAACCAATACTCTGGCATTCCAGGCTGGTCTCAGAGACCAAAGGTAAGATATGTTTTGGACCAGGTTGGAATTCTAAACCCACTACAACCAAAATATTTACTTTAAACACATCCACCCTGGTCAAACCCTTAGGCTATAAACCCATTGTAAATTTACCAAACTCCATCCAAAGGTGGATATGTACACCTAGATGCTAGGCCAGTAGCAGTTACACATTATGCATGCATGTATGCAAGTGGCCAAAAAAGAAGGCAAAACACAAACACAGTCTAGGATAAGCACCATTATATAGGCATACATGCAATCTCCTTAGCTGCTGTGGACCACTCCCATCACCATGACTGTATTAGCCTATATGACATTTCACCATTGCACATACAGAGCCTTCATTTAAAGTATCCCTTAATTGTCTTTAAAAGAGGCTAATTTATTTAAGAAGTGATATCGGGGTTCACATTGACTTTAACCTTTTCTACTTTCATCACAGGACGTCTCTCTCCCCTCTGAACGTGAAACATCAACGCTCCACTGGTGTGATAATCCAGGGAAACTCTGGGGGGCGCCAAAAGACGCACACATGATGTTCCTCAGTCTCTGCATTCCCCGTTAACCTTAGAATTAGCATACATTCTCTGAATCTGACACTGTTCGGGAGACTAAGCATGCCTTCGATGTATTCTAAATATTACATTGAGTATGCCAAATGCCATAGCTTCTATAATTTCTGATATGCAACCCAAAATATACATAAGAAACCCAACAGAAACCTTTTCAGTATTAGGCTAGTACCATTATATTCCATAACAGAAGAAACAACAATTTGATTAAAACCTGAACAATCTACACATTTCAGATAGTTATAAAAATATTCACGACACCAAATTGTAGATTTGATAATAATAAACTGCAAATCTTTGATAAAAAAAACTCATCGCTTTGAGCTCAACTACACATATTTGGAAATGACAAAAAGACTGAAGAAGAAAGGTATTAGTTGGCCATCATTTCTATTTTAAATAGCAGCACTATTCCAGAAGTAATAGAGATAATAAGACCAATATCACATAATTATGGCATAGGTTATACCATGTTGTATTTGGAACATTATTTTAAGTATAGTCATAACAATGATGTTCTCAAAATGTATTTTAGTGTGCAGTGTAAATAGTAAAGACATCTTCAAATGATAATAAAAGTGAACAATTATATTCACACATCACTAGTATATCTAACATTTAAATGGCGTTTAATCCGTGATAATGTATCATTCAAAAATGCGTCGGTGAAATTATCGATGGAAAAAATAGAATAAGAAATAAGAAGCAGACTGAGGAACAGAGAGACCAGAGGGGAGAAACAATAGAATCAACGCATAATGATATTCCTAAATGAAGAGGGAAATGTTGCCGCGCTCATTTTATTAATCAGACTGTCAATTTCACCCCAGAGGCCAAACCCAAGAGCCACCTCTAAAGCATACTCAGATCAACCCAGGAACACACGCTCCACTCCTCACTTCTCTTCCTCTCCACTTGGATATATATTCGTCTGACCGCAGGCCGCCTCCATCATCAGCTGACAGCCCTCACGTATTTATTTGCTTATAAACCTGTTACAATAAATGATCATTCGAGCAGCGTCAGACGCACCTTACCGACGAGTGGCAACCACTTTTTGATGAATGACTTTTGGGCTAGAGAGGATGCACGGGTCATTTTGAAGAGTCATTCGTTGCTCGTACTGGCATTCTTCTATTTTTTTGCGCCTTGCTCATAAAAAGGTGTTATATTATTTAGAGACAGTTGCTGAGTTGAATGCGGATTAGCTCCACCACAACTCATCGGAGAACTAGCCCTGGAAATTTGTTTTTTTTTTCTACAAGGCTTAATGATGGAGAGGATAAGAAAAGAGATGATTCTGATGGAGAGAGGTCTGCACAGTCCGGTGTCTGGAAAAAGGCTGTCGAACCTGTCAGACTCCGCTGGAAATTCAGTGCTGGAGGCCCTAGAAAATTCTCAGCACAGTGGTCGACTTAGCCCGAGAATAACTTCCGCCTCGCTTCATGGAAGTCTCGGGGATATTCCTACCAAAGGCAAGTTCGAAATCGACACTCTTTTCGGTACACACCACAACGGCGAGAATACCTCCTCAGCGGAGATTTCATCATCAGAAAGCAGAAAGAAAATTCACTTATACCCAGAAGTTTCTCAAGACTCCGACATGAATAGTGACGTGGAGGTGGGATGCCCATCGCATCGCTCCCCGAGCCAACACAAGGAAAACAACAACAAAGGTAATGTTCACTAAATTGAAAGATGGAAATAAAAATGTAATACTTTTTTCATTTGATATTTTAAAATTAATAATAGACAATACAAATACATTGTATATAGTAATGTAAATAATGGGCTCAATACTTATAATAATAACTATTAATTACAGTTAATTGTGGTTCTGCTTTTAAAATATTTTATGTGTGCCTATTGCTATGAAATATTGCTTGTTAATTTATTATTTAACCTGCTTCAGATGTAATTTAATGTGATATCACAGAGCCAACCTAAACAACATTATGTAGCTATAGCCTAATATTTCCATGTCTTTCCTTAAAGGGTTTTCCGACAATAATTCTGGAAGCAACACAAGTTCATCCTCCCTTTCCAATAACGGCAATGGAATGGGCTCAAACATGTCAAATGCTGATCAGGTGAGAAGGTACCGGACTGCATTTACCAGAGAACAAATAGGAAGACTGGAGAAAGAGTTTTACAGGGAAAATTATGTCTCAAGACCAAGAAGGTGTGAACTGGCCGCATCACTAAATCTACCTGAAACAACAATAAAGGTATGTTCTCTTACATAATATAATGGAGCGTAAAATATTGCCTACATTAAATAATATTTTACATTAAAAATAGGAATGTGTAGGCAACAATTATTTTCAGATGCAAGGATCACTAAAACACACACTGTTCAACACACACACACACACACACACACACACATACACACACAAAACACACGGCAAAATTATAAACATCTGAGCATGTTAACAATGGCTTACTCAAGTTTATTCCAGAAACGTCTATGAAATAAATGAATGCATCTAAAAAAAAAGAACTATGTGAACAACTTCTTTGAAATCAATTTTTTCAACTTAATGATTTACTTAGCTGTACCGAAAATTTACCATTCATTAATGCATGTGTATTGACCTACTCATTTTAATATCAAAAAATACATAAAAAATGCGGTGTTTTGGTTTTTAGGTACACGCCTATGCTGAACACTGAATGCAGGCGAATCGTCCCTATATTTTGTTAAGCGTATGGTAGGCCTACTGTGGTACAATGCGGGTTGGATTGAATAGGCTCCTATAGTAAACATGAATGATGATTCTCTGTCTGCAGGTATGGTTCCAGAACAGGCGGATGAAGGATAAGAGGCAACGTTTGGCTATGTCTTGGCCCCATCCAGCAGATCCAAGCTTTTACACCTACATGATGACGCACGCCGCAGCCACCGGAAGTTTACCATACCCTTTCCATTCCCACATGCCTCTGCACTATTACCCGCATGTTGGTGTCACAGCAGCTGCCGCTGCCGCAGCTGCGTCCGGTGCTGCATCGTCACCTTTCGCTACCTCCATTCGCCCTCTCGATACTTTCCGTGCACTGTCCCATCCTTATTCACGACCGGAGCTTCTCTGTGGCTTCCGGCATCCAGGACTGTATCAGTCACCCGCAGGCCTCAATAGCTCTGCGGCAGCATCAGCAGCAGCAGCAGCAGCAGCATGTGCAGCCGCGGTCAGTGCGCCATCCGCCACTGGGCCATGCTCGTGTCTCAGTTGTCATAGCAGCCAGGCCGCCAGCGCGCTGGGTTCCCGAAGTACCAACTCTGACTTCACCTGCACGGCATCCGGGCAAAGGTCCGAGAGTGGATTTTTGCCGTATTCTGCCGCTGTCCTGAGCAAAACCTCGGTTCCATCACCAGATCAAAGAGAAGAATCTTCACTAAACAGATAACTCATCACTGGAACTTCTTAAACAAGCTCAGTTGCTCATGTTTTCTGCTCTACCGTTAGTTTACACATGCATCTATGACTCCAATATTTGGGGGACAATTAATGGTCATTCCAAAACAATTATCACAATTAGTAAACACTTCAATATTTGTTTTTAAAATAAACAAAGATTTGTTACGCAGTAGGCTATATTCGAAAAAATCTAAAAAGGTTGCATTCAACAAAAAATATATATAAACCAACGAAAGTGTTATCATTGGTAAGCGCTAAATTTACAATAAAGAAATTACGTTGTTAGTGCGGCGGTGATCAAGTAGTTTTTTTTATTCACAACTGGATCCTTGTGCCTTAAAACCTAGAAATAACAATATCCTCCGTGATAGTTCCGTATTACATCGTTATTAATTAGGCCTAAAGGTCGTTAGTGCATCTACTTTGACTAAGTAAATGTTTACTGATTGTCATTAATTACAACAATTGTTAATTTCTTCTTCTATTCCGGATTCGTTCAAAAATACATAACATATGTTTTAATCTACATCCTAAATTCGTAAGTCATCAATTTACGTCGAAATTATTTTCTCAATATATAATACTAATTATATTCTTTTTTGTTTTATTTCCAGTTATATCTGGGTATTAAGGCACTGTAAAAGAAATCGTTGGGTTTTTTTTGTCTTCTGCATTTATCAATTCGATGCTGGGCATTGCTTTTCTTTGTTAAATACATTTTACGTGTAGTCTCGTTATAAATGTAGGTTATGGTGAAAATCATATTTACAATATGTGCCACAGAAATTGATACTACTGTATAATGACCTTGTTGAAAAACCGGTACTGCTCAAGGGACATACCTAATCTTTAAATAAGGTGCATAGAATAAGGTGCATTTTTCCCCTTCCTGACAATTCTGATGTTAATAATGAGAGGATTATGACGAAAATTGCCAATCATGTACCATGATGGACCTTCATAGAATGCAGAATTGTAAGAAAGTTCCTCGTTCTGAGACCGGCTGTCTAGCGCTAACAACCCGCTGAGGGAAGTCATTAGACAAGACAGATAAAATACCTGGAACATAGAATATTGTTCTTGGTGCATAGATTGTACAGTTTTAAATCGGTTATTCGTTACCTGAGCCGTTTTTTTCATGTATTACTCTTTAGAGCCCCAACTCTAATTTTCTTTTGAGTTAGAACTAGACCGAATGCCCTTTACCCTTCTCCTGTTAGGCCTATATTTCAGTTCTTACAGTGCTGATGTTACGCTGATGCGAGCAACCTCATTAAATCAAAACCGGTATTTCCATAGACTACTCCCAACAGGGCCCCTTCACTCAGCATACAGTAATGGGATTATCTGAACAAGCCGAAAGTTCAGACAAATAGCTCTCGCATCTCTGTGCTGCATAGGCTACAGCAGACTACATGTTTCTCCATGCCATTTGGGTTACCTCTTCTTTTGAGGACCACCATTTAAACTCTCTTAATTGTAGCGAACATCTGTAAAGTGTAAATGGTGAGATATTTTGTAATATCATATATAGTCTCCTTAAAATAGTTTTAAACCAAAATATGGAGCGCAGTCTGGAAAATGATTCATCACGTGTGCATTTAAGTTATTTTCTATTTTTATAATTTATGTGACATGTTGAATGTTTATTTAATTTAAATCGTATACACTGGAGATTGCATACGCCTATATCACCACCATTTTAGACAATGCTATTGTAAGGTAAACATGGTTTTATGGCAACAACAAACCAAATGAGTCCTGTCTTGCAAAATACATTTTAGGAGTCCATAAATGTAGAAGGCAAGTGTACTTTTTTGTACTACACTGAAAAAGGCTTTCAAGGGCTGGAAAACGAAACCTGGTTAAAGCATAGAAATAATGAAATACGAATTGCCCTATGTCCCTCTGTGATACATGGATCTGTACATTATATCTCTGTATTTAAAATATTACCAACTGTATGAATTTACATATTTTAACTTGAGAAAAATGTGCAATATAAAATGTAAATCATGTTATTTATTGATGGTGTTTGTTCTTGGGAAATAAATATTTAAAAATCGTCAAACATTTTCTTATCTTTGTTCAGATATTGAATACGCAGGGCTTAATACGACAATATATGACATTATCCTCTAAATCTTAGGTTTGATGAGCAATAATAAAAGTGATATCGTCATTGATAATGGAACATGCAATCATGGGTAAAATGTATGTTTCCATTTCGTGCAATATGTTTGCACTGAAATAAGAAATAGTATGTATATTATACAATTACGTTGTGTTTTATCAATAGGAAAACGATATCTGTGGTATATAAAGGAGGGTCATACCCGGAAGGCTACTAACCTGACACTATTTCTCTTTTGAAAGTCTGCCTGACATTAATTAAAACGACACAGAAAACTATTGGGAATATGAAGACATGCTATCACAGGTCATTCCGGCCCTATAATTTACTATTATTTTTACATTACCTCTAAATGATACAAGCTGATACTGTCGTTAATTGCAGTTGGTTAAATATATCCCAGAGTGCCCCCAAAGGACTTTGAGATAAGTTGCTTTTTTTGAACGTCCCCATTAATGAAATAGGATTAGGGCAGCAGATTTGGGGGTGATATATTGCCATGTTTCCTTATGCTCTTTACTAAGGCGATGGTTGCAACCCATACACAAAGGCATTGAGATAGATGGAGGTGCAAACAGGATAAGACAGAGGCCAGAAAAACACTGCCCACAATAACACGATCAGTTTTGAATCCAGTGGACAACGACTGAAAAAAATACTAATCATAAAATGCAGAAAACTGTCACCTTTGCCGAATTGCTTTTGACAAGAAAATAAATCTATGGTTTGTTTAATATATTTTATATTTTCTTTATTTCGGTGCTAATAGAAAAAACAAATTAAATGTCCACCAGCGAGATAGAATGCAAAGATCGATGATCCTGCCCCTACTGTCCAATCACCCCTATTTAATTGACTGTATTTTCTGGGTAATTGAACTGCTTGTTGTAAATTGAAGATTTTATAGAAACGACATGAAAACTACATTTACTGACATTCATCGCATCTTTGACATTGATTATCTGATCAGCGCGTGTCATGCTAACCTCCAATTCTTCATTACACACTGTTTATGAGCTGTTACAGAACAACTTGCTTGTTCCAGAGTGATTGATTGCCTTATTAACGCGTGTTCTTGTAAGTGTGACCGAACTGATTACGATGCATATGTTTAGAATAATGTTTCATTTAGCTGACTACGAGTAATGCAGGGTGACAGCTGCTGCGGGAGGACAAAAACCTAAACTACAGGGAGCAAGTGGGGCCAAAACACTCCGCCGTTAAGGTGGAAATTCAAAATAAGAAACTGACAAAACTGCACTATCTATTGATTTGGAAATTGTAGCAACAGTTTACTGCTTAAGTTTTTGAATAGGGCGTTGTGTTACCTCCAGCATATGAACTGCAACTGACAATCATTTGGTTAAAAAAGCATTATATAGAGTTATTTAAACAGTGTTTGCATTTTTGGCGTCCAATCATATACACACATATCCTCGCATTATATACAAACATCAACAAACCCTTGTCAACTGGATTTCATCATATTTGGAAAGCCTTCTCTGTCCACATTTAAGGAACATATTGTCTTCACAATTGAGTCTGATGTTGTGAACAGTAGGATGACGTGCCAGATGTTGCCATATTTGCCAGGCAGGTAAAATGTATGTAAGTAGGTCTATCGTGGCAATCAAAAAGATACTGTTTACACAATATTGCTAATAGTGAAATACTACTTAGGGCTAATCTATAGATTAAATGTACTTCACAAAACAACAAATGCGCCCAAACTCCCCAAATGACGTTGGAACCAAGCTGGTCTCAAGGCGAGATTTATGCGATTATTAGGCTACTGAAGTAAAATAGTCACCACCCATGTTTGTCTCAAATGACTGCTTCTGTTCAAATGTTATTTTCATATATTACATGACATTAATTTAACTATAGCTCATTAAGACAGAAATGGTTAAATTAACTTATCAGTTCATAATGATGATGAATGAGTATTTAATTCAGATACAAGCCTGGCAATTTGCAATTTTACGCATTTTGATAGTTCTCAAATAACATTTTGAATAGCAGGTCATCCCCTCTATCAATTACATTAAAAATCGGTCTCTCGGAAAAATAATTTTCATGCATATGTGTTAAAACATGTCCGCAATTATCTTTGGAAATTGCCTTACTCGGGTCTTTCTTGCTGGATACTAATAAGGTGGTATGCTCCCCTTTGTTAACGTGGCTCTCTTTAACCGCCACTAAAAACATTTTGATAAAATGTACTTCATACATCTAAAGTTTGCGTTTTTGTGTAGATATTCATGCAATCAATATTCAACCGATGTTGTCTCCATAAATATATTAAATCCTTTTGATTGGAATAAAGAACTATCAGGGCACTTTGACATGTAGTCTTTATGTACAGTGACTATAACAGCTTATTGGGAATAGGTTACACCTGTCTTGAGGAGGCAACGTACTCTATAGGTCTATGAGACTCTTGGTCCAGGATAGTTGCCTTATAGCCTAACTGTCCTCAAGAACAACGCATATTCCGAAAGGACCTGGCAGTATTGAAATCTTGGAAATAATAAGGTCAGTTTGTAAACAACTTTGAATTTCACAATATTTTATGAATATACAACCGTTTTCTAATCTCAAGTTTCCGTAAAACGTGGTGAGTGCCAAATAATGTAAAATGGTTGACCTCATCAGGGTACATTCTTAGATCCTAATCCTCCAAAAATCATTATTTGGCTGTCCTAAAGGAGAACCATTTGGGTTTCTATGTAGAACCGTTTTTGGTTCCAAAATGTAGAACTTGTGTGTTCTACACGGAAAACCTCTACACGGAAACCTCTGTGTGGAAATTGTTCTACAAGGAACCCATAAGGGTTATTCAATTCCTGGAGTTTCCTCAAAGGGACAGCCAAATAAGATTTTTGGATCCCTTTTGCCTTAGAGCGTGGACAATAGACGATGGACCATAACAGGGTTGACGATTTAATCTTAAATCAGCCATAAATCCCTTTGTGACAAGAAGGAATGGAAGCTTACTGTGTCCAACAGGGAGACGCAATTTTTGTAATTATATGTCTAGTCTGTCTATAGGGGTAACAGGTTTGAAGCGCTATGCTCGACGCACTCTGAAAATGGCCAAACAAAATAATAGCGGTTCATATTCCTTTCCACTATGATTTGACTATTAGATTTTCAATGATTATTTTGAAAAATATAAAAAAGGGTTAGGGGTAATATTGTTTCACCATATTAAAGATTAAAATGAGTTGCAATAACTACTAAATTAACTACAACACTCATTAAATTGTCTCCAGAAATGACTTTGCCAAAGCAACACAATAGCTAGTTTATCGTGCAATGAGTATTAGTTGTGACACGCATAGTTATAATTACGATAGCAGGAACATACCCATGGCAAATATGCATTGCATTCACTGTTGCTTGAACCTACATATCTGTATAAAGGGGCAACACCGCAGTTCAAACATCTGAATACTAAACGAACGGTTGATAGATTGAATCCCAAACCTTCAAGGAGAAAGATCTTTCATTCCAGCGCTAAGCAAGGCAGTTAACCCCAATTGTTGCCAGTTGGTTGCTGTGAAGGAGATTGTGTCGTCAATGTACTCACCTGGAAATATTATGGTAAATGTAGTAAGGAAGGGGAAAAGAGCTGACCAGTGCTGAAACAGTCTGGTATCTCATATATACATAGGCTACAAAGGATACATTTTGTGGCTATTATAATTAAGATAGACAGTATTCATTCAAAATTGAATATTTTTCTGTATCTCGAATCCAAGAAGACAATATAGAATATGTTTAACCACTTGTTCATCTTATAAACAGAAAACAACTTTTGGACTTTACAGACAAATTTACGGAGCATAATCCAAAGGAACTCAAACCTTAGACTTTTTTCCATCTTAAGGTATTCACTGTTGATGGGGAAGCAGGATGTCACTCCTGCCTAGGGCTCAAGATTGAGTAAGGGCTCAAGAATGATTTAGCGTGTGTTATTATTCATGACACACAACTCTCCATTTAGTCAGACATGGCAGAAATGTGTTTACTATAAATTAATATGGGATAAGAAGTGGTATTGAACTCATAACAGTCCCATTATTCTAAGTAAAGGGAGATAATATTGAGTTACTAGTTGCCCATTGCAGTTTTTGTGTTCATTATAGGTACCATTAGCCACCATTTTTGAACAGTTGTAAGAAAATTAGCTCATGTTGTTCCAGATGACGTATCATCCAATAATGGCTGCTATTGGCTAGTGCTGGCTAGCATGAAGACGTCATCTGGAGTTTACAAAAATCGGTCTCAAGTCTTCTCCATCAAGCAGGAAGACAAAAGTTTCAGTTTACGAAAATAAGTATTCAGTCTTTTCTATGTCTACTTTTCAATGTAGACAACACAGGGTAGCCTACAATACATGTTTTTGTTCCTGGATTATTGCTTGACTTTGCTGAAAATTCATTGTGTCTGGTGTACTTACTACTGAGTTGGGTCGTTGTCCTACGTAGATAAGAAGAATGCACTAACTTCAAGTCGCTTTGGATAGGAGTGTCTGCAAAATGATTAAAATGTACAGAACATACATTTTCCCAGCCATATAGATCACCGGTCTCCACTGTCATCTTGGCATAGTCCATTCCAACGAAGGTAGATAGAGAGAATTTTAGACGCTTTTAGCTAAAATCTTGGTGATTTTTCCTTTATACCGAAATATTCAAAATAATACAATATGATTTTTTTTTTTTTACCAAAAAATGATTGGGTCTGCGGCCAGCATATTGCCGACCCATGCATTACTTCATGCTCTACACATTTCTCTGCTATGTTAAAAAAATAATGCTTTATACGTTATGCTGAACATGTACATTTTTTACTTTAAATCATATCACTTTTTTAAAATTATGGCCAGAGGTCACAAAGTGTAAGAAAATAAAAACACACCTACCGATTCTTACTAAAGATTTATGTTGAATGTTAATATTACCAATGTGGAAAAAAATATAAAGTCAACACTTCACTAAAAAGAAAATGGTCTTGGAGGATCATTTCAGGGTTCTTCATTGAAACTGTGTGGGAACCCCTAGAAGTTCTTTAAAGGGAAAATGTCAACAGATATTTCAAAGATCTCCTTTCAATGGTCTCACAAATTACCTTTTGATAAAGAACCCGTTTGGGTTGTGCGTTGAGTGGGTTCTTTATCAAAAGGTAATTTGTGAGACCATTGAAAGGAGATCTTTGAAATATCTGTTGACATTTTTCCTTTAAAGAACTTCTAAAGTTTAAAGGTTATTTTGAGGAGCCATTAAGGGTTCTTAGAGAACATTTAGAGGTTCCCCAACAGTTTTAATTATTTGAAGAACCACAAGAAGATTCTCCAGGAACCTTATCTTTTTATAGTGAAGGTTACTCATTCCCGTCGATTTCATGTGCAATTAGAACAAAATCCCGAAGTAGGGCTAATGCTGTTTTACTATAAGTCACATTGTGTTCAGCGCCTGAAAATATCTCCAGCCAAAAGCCGGAGCAGTAATTACCGTGACACCAGATCATGTAAACTATTGAAATGTATCGTTGCATCTTTATGGGCTTATTATTTAGAAAAGTATGTGTGGTGGCAGGTTGCCTCAGAACCCGTAGACTACAGAATGAGCATGATAAGACAAGTCCTCTGACGCTCAGAAATGGGGCAGCAGGTAGCTCTCGGCTACAGAATCATGATCAGCTTGAGACTAGGGGGTTTCTGTAAATGAGGATATGTTCTCAGTCAACTTACCAACTTACCTGGTGAAATAAGACTACACCCCATATCATAACAAATTTACATTTATATTAGATAACGGCAAACATTATAATGTCAGGTTCCCGGTAATGTTCTGTTGTCTTTTAAATAAACATGTATTTATTAAAACGTTTAGTTGAATGAACACATACATTGTTTTGTAGAGCAAGTATCGTTACTAGGGCTCCAGTCATTATTCACAATGTGTAGTAGGCTATACTCGTCTGTGCCAACTTCTGAGCAAAATTGGTCTCACCTTTTTTCTGACCGTGTTGTTCTCAAGTCAAACGCACATACGAGACATTTTGAGACAATTCATTACTACAAGTTCAGCGAAATGACATGTCCAAATACTATGCACTCATTGTGGAACATGCGAATAGTCCTACGTCGACGACATATTTAGTTAGAAGAGCCATTGCGAGTTTGCCACAAAGTAACTAATGCAAGAACCTCCTACATTCCCGCCATGTTTTTGATCCCAACAACAAGAAATCCCTTGTCATGTGCGAAGCCACCATGGTTATGTGGTGACATAAGTTGATCTAGGACCTGCATTTGTCTTTTCCAACTATATATCAAACGAATCAAAGGGAAAACGGAACTGACACTGGATCGGTGCTTAGCGGCAAACGTTTCTTAATTTGCGTGGCTTTTGACGTAAAAATGGGTTGTGCCTCTTCACTACCCTATAATATAACCAACATAGAGATTTAGCTACTTTTTTGGTTTCACACAATCTACAATTGATAGAGGAACGCCGGACACGAGTACTGCCCAGGTAAATTGCTTGAAAATAACTTATTTACTAGCAGGAATATTTTTGAGTCCTTTATTGAAACGCATAGTCAATGCAGTTGGCTAACTAGCCTTTCGGTAGATAGCTAGCGACTGCCATAACACAGCAGCTGTACATTGTACTAGCTAGCTTAAAGTTTAATGAATCCAAAGGGGTCTGACTAGCCAGATATAACACGCTGCAACTTGTCAACAACTGTTGCACCTTGTCTTTAAGGTCAAACTTGCTATTTATATCGCTTGTCGTTTCACTGTCACATCTTTCTGTACATCACATAATTGGTCTAGTGAACTAACTGACTAGCTAGCTAGCGTTGACGAGCAAGTTAGGTTACATAGCAAAGTATATTTTCTTATACTAACAAGTTATTCTGTTAGTTGAAATAAGTCAATTTCGTACAAGCTTTATAATTAAATAAATGCGGTGACAAATTTGGTCAGCAACTGCTGTAGTCAAGCGACGTGTCCAAAGTGAGTGCATGGTCTGTTTTAATGACCTTAATATTCAGAACTAATCTATACAGTCTAAAATGGCAGATTTCTGTTACGGTGACATTGTGGTGAAGTTGCTTGTTCTTCTTATACCATATTCTGCAGTCTTGATTATTACTTAAACAGGTAAATTAATAAACACACGCATGACGTGGAACTAACCTTCCAATTAGTTCGCTACCTAGTAATGAAACATGTCATACTTTTCATGTACAGTGCGAGTCGTTCCACCCATGTATTGTCAAGGTAACCAACTTGCACAATAATGGGATGGTTACGGTTTTGTTTTGATAGCTAATTTTGTATAAATTACTATCTCCACGTTTCTGTCAACAGGTGTAGAGATTTTCCATTAAGGGACTTGAAGAATCAGAGAGCTGTAGAAATACTATTCTGACCTCAGCATGGGTGTTATAATATCCCGGTTTAGGGTATGTATTTCATAACATGCCATGGTTGCCTAGATGATATTGAGCACACAACAACCACACAGCCCTTTCATGTATCATTGACGAGCTCACTGAAACTCACTAAATGCCCTCACAGACGGTGTGATGTTTGCACTCTTATGTCAAAATAAATGAATCTCAGACAGTGTCCATGTGGAGACCATATACTTTGGTCGTATACAGTTGTAAGATGTCTTGGCTTATTCAGGGTGACAGGGTGTTGGTGGGACGATGTAATCTCTGACCACGTTCTGTCAGTGGGAGCATGCTTTTTGTCTTTATTGAGTAGTGTGACTTGTGTTAAGATCCTGCTGATTAACCAATAGGAACACAGAAGTGATGCCATAGATACACACAGTGAGGTGTTTCCTTATTTGACCACGTCACTTACTCCCAGCTACTGGCTGGGAGTAAGTCCCACAATTCCAATGTTAAATTGCCTACTTTTTTACTAATTACCTGACAGCTTGGATATGCTTTGCTGGGTATTTTGAACAAATTGCACTTTTCAGCGATATTTGCTGTTATGATCACAAAATGGGGCGTCCATAAACATAGTTCGGTATATTTCAGAGTTCTGACTGTGATGCTATGTTCATATCATTGCATAGTCCACTTCACCTAGCATATCATGTGACCAGCCAGCCATCCACCTAAAAGCAGAGGCCAACAGTATACATTTAATTGTCATGTAGCCCCTAACCTAAACAGCACAGCTTCACTGAAGACCTCGTGTCTTCCGCCAAAAGCCACCCATATACCTAACCTAATACCTAAGCTAATTTCTTAGGATTTGTACGGTTTTTGGCCATAATATCTTAGTAAGTTATGGTATTTATAAACCATAATGTACTTTCCCTTTTTAGGATAAAGTGGCCTGCACCTAAGCACCATGAGTGCACGCTGCACGAATGTAGATTGAGATTATTTGATTGACGGTTCTGCTCGTCTAGTATGATGGACGTGCTTCAAACTACATGAAACGCCAGTTCAGTATGAAACTGTCTCAAGACTGAATAAATCATATCCTGTGCTGTTTTAAATAACTAATGACATTTTTTTGTTATAGTATACAACATTTAAACATGCTTCTTAGCTAGCTAGTGAGACTGTTCAGTCAAACAGAGTAAAATGTGCACAGTTGGGGAGCACAGGTAGAATGGACAAAAAATAGACTACTTTCGTTGCAGACTAATCCCAATAAATGAAGGATACCATGAGAGAATGTGTATGGGGAGAGGGTGCGTATCAGAGGGAGTATGGTGTGTTAGGCAGGAGCATGTGTGAAGTTGATAGAAGTCTGGCAAGCCTTTGCTGATAACTCAGAGGGTGACTTCCAGAGTGGCGAGGGGATCAATAAACCCATCAACTTCCGGACACTTGTCACTTGAATTATGAAACAATAACATAACAGTAACATTTAATTTGGTAGGTACTTCATTGATGTGTCAAGTCTGTCAGAAAAACCAATGCATATACCAATATAATTAAGGATGGTTTTCCTTTTAGGCAACCATTTTTTTGGAAATTGCAAAAAAAAATAATGCAGTGCCTTACGGGATTGCACTTCTTTTAGAAAACGTCAGTGTGTCTAGCTCAGTTGAAGTTGCGACCGGAGGGTCTAATTAGCCCCTACTGTCTCAATCATTTTCATTTCCTTTGTTTTGAGACACTGATGCAAATGGTGGTTAAGTCCAGTCAACCCCTTATATGATAAGGTATGCTCCAATAAATACGCTGCAATTCTGACCTTACATTTGGACTGCTTCTGATTCGATCGCTAAATAATCGGAGCAAAGTCAGATGGCAAACCACACTGGATGTCTTTACCTGAGCGTTGTCAACCGTGTGACACTGCATCACAACCTGAATGTCTGCTAGCTGGAATGTTATACATGATTACGGTGCTGTGAAATTGTTTGCCCCCTTACTGATGTCCTCTATTATTGCATATTTGTCACAGTGAATGGTTTCAGATCTTCATACAAAATGTAATATAACATGAAGAGAACCTGAGTAAATCCAAGATTCGCTGTTTAAATTATAATGACATTTTCTGAAAGAAAAGTATTCCAACACCAACTGGCCCAGTGTGAAAAAGTGAATGCCCCCTTATATACTCAAACAACCCGTTACCAAATTCTGTTGATCATTGGATTCAATTAGAGCCGACACACCCAGCCTTGATAGCTGATCCTGAAAATAGTGGTGGTAGTATTTTAACATGATAGGTGCTGATGTGATATGTACTGTGATTTGATAAGCATTCAGCTGTCTCACTCAAGCATGTGCAGTAAGTGCATGAGCTGACATTTCCGCAGCTTTGGCCGATATGTCAGAAAAGGTAAGCTTGAAAACCCGCAACTGACATATATTGTGTAAAATGTTTAAGTACCGCAATAGATCGCGGTTCTCCAAATTAGTGTTTTTGCTGTGACAATGTTTTTTTTCCAGGTACATTGTCGTTATTTCCCAAAGTTCTATGAAGTGCTTTAGTGAGGGGAGATCAGTATAACCCTCTGATGCAGCTCTAACTTGACCCTGCTCTCCCTGAGTGAGAGAGAGCTGTGTGTTCAGAGAAAGTCTAACAACTGCTCCAAGAGATTTATGAACCTAGACTCATTGTTTATTTTTTGTTGTTGTTCCCCTTTAAATAAACAATATGGTACAATACCATGCATCAAATAAACTGTAACAAAAATTGTAAGTCAATATATAGGTATTGAGTTCTCAACCCATCACAAAACATGTACTGTATTTAGACCATTTAGGAGAAACTTATGTTAGGTGCCGGAATATATTATTGGTCTGCACCTAAAAGCATGTGTCATATAAAGGACCGTATTGGTCCCTACTAAAAATCTATCTGTGTTCGTAAAAGACGCTGTTCCTTGAGTCACCATGCAAGTGCTTGTGAAAGTTACTGTTTCAAGCCAGGTTTTGCAGGATTTAGGTTGGGTTTTTGCTGTTTGAAACTACTACACCGACGTGACTTAACAAGACTGCAGATACGATAGACCCGTCAAACTCAACTCTGGACCTCGAGGCCAGTTCCACATTCTTCAGTTGCCACCCTTTAGTCACGGACTGATTTAGACTTGGGACATAAAGTGGGTGCAATTAATGATGAGGTAGAACAGAAAACCAGCAGGATCTAGACCTTGCAGAGTAAGAGTTGAATACCCGTGTTATAGACTGTTCCATGGGAATGCTTAGACCTTGCATGGACAGTACTGGCAGTCAAATTCTGAACACCGCTTGTGTGAATGTTTGCAAGGCTCTCAAAGTACTTTGAACTCATGCAAACTGGAAGATAACCCTCTAAATGTCCTAGTATATGCTGTCATAATAATCTGTGTTGTCCTACACTTTCTTAAAACATTTTCTTTTAACAGACCAAGCCATCAACGGTTGACTTATTGGAAGGCATTGATAAGGTATTTGTTCCTGTTTTTATGTAGCCTTTGTTAGGCCGCACCCCCTCCAATATTAAGATTGTTGATCAAGAGTATTTATGGACATTGCTCTGGAGAGGCATGGTTCCATTTCCCAGCCCCTGTCTCCAGTTTGAGGTTATTGTAAGCCACGTCCAGCAGAGTGACAGACACATATGGTTCCTGGGTCTCTACTCTGTCCACCAGCTGATATTTTGGGGCTGAGGTTAGTGAACACAAAGAAACAAAAGTTGTCTTTTCCTCTTAATAAAAAGGAAAACAAGTCGGCAGTGTGCCCTGACTTCAGTCTGCTTTGAATACAGTAAAAAGTATTGTGTCAAGATTACTAGAGGGGATAGGAAAGTCCCATGATGTGGCTCCAGGATCTGGCTTTGCTATTTCATTGATATTGGATCTGTTTGCTGGCTTCTTACACGAGAGACATTATGACGTAAATATAGCAAAAGTGTATGTTGACAGTATTAGTCAGACAATTGTGTATTATGAAATGATTTGTTTTGTTTTTATAAACTGGTGGAGGTGGGTTGTATTCAACATGACTATATTTTATTCATGAATGTTTTCCCCAGGATATACAGACTTGTGAGGAATGCAGAGAGCGGTATCAAAAACAGCTGAAGTTATGGTTGTGGAGACTACTTCTGTACTCATCTCTACTGTACCTGATGGCCATCATCATTGTGTATCTTCGGTACCTCCCTGAACAGACCATTGGAAAGGTCATATTGGCCCTTCCCTTTGTTGTATTCCCACTGTTGTAAGTATAGATATTTGTTTTGACTTACCTGTTTCCACTATTTATAGTTAGTTGCTTAACCTGCTGTTCTATTCCCAGTGTATGGCTCCTTCGAAAGGGGGTGATCACTCTTGTTAAAAGAAGAACAGAAAAAAACAGTATGTGCTTGTACCTTAGCTTTCCTCTGTCTCAACATCGTTATGGTATGCTTTTTTTCCATTTGGTCTAATTAGTCTGTTTTTTTTCTCAGATGATAAATTGGAGGACCTCAAATCACAAAAACAAAAAATAGTAAGTACACTGTTCAGATTTCAGATTTTTATTTGGATAGCATTGTTACCTTGGTATATAAGGTATAATACAGATACCACAATAATTTGTAAAGGTTTCATATAAAACAACATCTACAGTTTTTTTTTTTTTTACGTTCTGTAGCTTATTTCTAAGCGGGCTTAAAGATTTATCCCCTGTATTGACATGGACACTTCAGATGACACATGAGATGTAATGCATAAGAAATGCTCTAGTCTTCATGCTCTGTTCTGCTGTTAGATATTTTACAGCACTGCTTAGATAATTGCTACTCCTAAAAAAAAAAAACAATAATCAATGCAGACAGCCGTTAATTGGCATAAAGACTTTACTTGGTAAAGGTAAGCACTCTGCTAATGTCTCTTAAAGTAATAGCATTTTGTGCTAGAAGGAAATAAATCAGAGAAATTGCTTGTCATCTACTGTCATGTCTAATAACTTTCAATAATTATGGCTGATGGATTTTCACACTTTCCATTATCGAAGTAGTGCATGCAATTCTTCTTATAATGTGTAAACAAGTAGCAGTATTTGGTACTTCACTATAATTAATTCACTGAATCAGCGAATTATTGTTTAAGGATTTTGCCCTATTACTACAGGCACATTTATTCTTGAAAGTTTTTACATTGCGTTGGTAATAGAATGTTAGTCTTCCTACCATTTGACTTGTGTTGTAGTGTTTCGTAAGACAGAATGGAAATCTATTTAAGAATATCAAGAAACTGAGTGGCCGTCATTGATATTGTCTTAAAGATTTCCAGGCATTATAAAGGTCTGTGACTTGTTAGCAGTTATTTCTAACATTACTGTTAGAAGTAACAAATTAGTTACAGTAGTAGTTAAACTTCCCATAAAGCAACTAGTTACATTATTTAGTTGCTTGCTGTAGAAAGTAAGGCGTTAAGTTACTTTGATTCTGTATTCACTTGTTGGCCACTTATGCTCAGAAGGAACACCTTTAATGGGACATTGTATAATTACGTAGTCAGGTATTGCATAGTAGAATATTTGCGTTTAGTTCTTTAGTCATGAATCTCTAAAATCAATAGATAATGTGGAGGCACTTGCAATACAACATTTTCAGGCCAGGTTTCTTTAACAGCCTATATGTACAGATTTCAATACTAGATAGACCCATTGCAGTGAACAATGAAGAGCAAAATTAACAGCTGTAGCTTTGTACACTGATAAACATACCTTAAAAAGAAAGCTGCAGTTTGACATTTCTTTGTAGTAATATGCATAATCCATTAATGTTGACTTTATTCAGAAATGAATAATTACTAAATATGTTGTGAAATGATTCAGAAAAATCACATTTAGAAACAGAACATGTATTTAGATGTTAATTTACTATAATCTATAGTTGACAAAATAAAATGTTTCTCTGCTTATAAACAACCACTATTGAATCACTATTAACACCTCCCATATTCAAATACAATGTGGGCTACATAACTTTTATTAATGTAATGAAAGTGTACTCTGGAATCCCAAACAAGCCCCGCTGCTCTATGAACTTTAAGTGCCCTCTTTAATAATTTGCTGTTAGTATAGCTCTGATGTGGCAGCTACGTGTTCATTTGGATTGAACAATCGTTTGACTAGAAATAATGGAGGATGATTTGGGATCTACTTTTGGTGTCCAACAGAGGATGTTCTGATTGAACTTTGGTTGTCCAACAGGCAACAGATCCCAGCAAAACATAACAGCAACCTCGGTGGTTGGTTATATGCAAGAGTAATAATGATGTAGTCGAAATAGTAAACTGCTTCCCAAGGCTGAATCGCGAAGCTCAGCTGAGCTCAGCCTTCCGCTGCACAAATCGTTAGTCAACGCTACATATCGTTTTGAAATGAATGGGAGCTGGACGTGTGGCTTTGGTTGCTGTATCATGCCCTTAATCTGGGAGAGATGGTGCTGCCATCTTTGCGACCTTTGTTGCCACTTGCTTCTAGAGAAAAGGAACGCTACGTAAAGCTACGGTGTTTGCACTTTGGGAAACTGAGTACCGTGTTATTTAATTGAAAAAATAACTTGTAAGGGATTGCTTTAATTAAATAACTAGTACGTTATGTTACTTGTTACGTGTTAAAAAGTAGCCTGACTACTGTAACATGTTAGACAGTCTTAGAACCTAACCTAGTAGTGGAAGTAGTGTTTTGATATTGACATGCATGTCTTGCTCACAAAAAGAGAGGACTGCTGTGGAGAGTATCCCTCATGCTAGCGTTTAAGACAGCCAAATAATCTCTGGGTGGTACTATAACACTAAACGAGATGGAAAATTATGTCTGGTGCCCCTGAAGGTCACTGCTTCACAATTAGGCTGCATGATTGGGAGACAAGGGTTCAAATCCTGCTTTTGGGTTAGCCCAGGGGTCCCGCAGAGGGCGACGCAATTGAAAACACACCTCTAGACATGTACGCTGAGAGTTGCTGCAATGAAGCTGGGCCTTAATCACAAAATGAATCAAAATAAATTTGGTGGAAAAAAATATAAAAGCACAAAAAATGGGGTCTAACATGCAAAAACATGGAATATCCCTTTAACGGTGAATATATAAACTCTTGTCCAACAGTTGCTTGAGGTGATGGAAACTGAAACATACAAAAACGCAAAAATGATTCTGGAGAGGTTTGATCCGGATTCAAAGACAAAGGTCAGTATTACGTCTGCCTTTGAAAACACAAATTGTTTGAATTAACCTTTTAAACTGTACATCTTAATCTTCGTTTGTATTTCAAGGTGCCAGAATCTCTTAAAAATGGAACTCCTATGACTCCAAAACCTGGTCAAGGTAATATTGTGAGCGAGATCTCTTTTTAAGGCCTTGAATTGTTTGTCGTTGAGGGCCCTAATCCCCGCATTGCTCCCTCCATTAGAACTCCGTCAGCGTCATGTTACCCCTCGTCCCCCGGTGGCAGTGATTTCTGCTGCAGCCCGTCCTCCTCCGGCCCCGGGGGCCACACGTACAGGGCCGCCCCTCCACTCAGCTCCTGGAGGCCCTCCAGAGAGGATCCTGTCTGCCGAGGCTGCTCAGCAGAGCTTGATGAAGAGGCCCATGACCCCTGGCACACCTGTTCCAGGAGTGGGTGAGTTAGCTGCACCCAGGGGGATCACATGATCATGTGGTAGATTAGGGTGATTTACCCATCCCTGTCTCCAGTTTCTCACCGCTCCTTCAGGGATGGGACCATTTTTTCAGTGTTTTTTTTTTTGACAGTTTTTTACAGATGGTATTTATGGGCAATTAAGTGTGGTATTTAAATCCATTATGTTAGTGGTTGTTGTAAAACAAACCAAAGGTCAAGCTTTTTCCCTTGACTAGAGTAGATGATGGTTAACTTAGTTAATTGGTGTGGCATTCACCAGAGCTGTAGGGCTAGAAGTAATCTTTGGTGAAGACAACAAATAATAATAGCTAGATGTGTATTTACAATGACCTCTCATATACAGCCTTTGGACAGCCTTCTTTAAATATACCTGGTGCTTACCCTTGTACTGTGTTTATGTCTAGTCTTATGTCAGTATAGAAAACAAGTATTCAGGCCTTGGACACTTTCACAGGAAATGCAAATGAGCACAAGTAGTTAAAGAGATGTTCCAAGAAAAAGCATCAGTGTGGAATTGCCTTATGAAAAGACAACTGTGAGGTGTACAAGAACCAAGATGATTTTAACCGTGATTAATGATCTCGTAGGCCTGCATTTGTTCTCTGGGCATTGGTAAATACATTTTACTAATGCCAGGTAAAATTGTTTGGCGTGGGCTCACCTTGCAAATGTTTCATATGGCTTAATACTGTCAGCCACTTTTGTGGAAAATTGAAAGTGAAAAGCAATTTGATACAGAGAGTCACCACAGAGTTTCCATATGTTGGTAAATGAATAAGCAGCAGGAAGCTGAGACTTTGCCAAGTTTAACAGAAATGACCAGTCATCTTCCTATGATTGCTCTTGATGTTAGATTATTTTAATTACCGCTCAGCAATGCAGTAGGGATTCTCACACACGTGCTTTGCAGGTGAGCTCCATTTCCTAGTCATTATTAAAACCTGTCCAGTTCAACCATTTTATGGGCCTCTGCAGCTAATTGAAGAGTGCTAGTGTCTCTGTTTTTATGAGCCTTCTCTAGCTCAGTGTATGATGAACAAACACGTTTTGGCTGTAGCGTTTTGAACCCCATAGATTTCCACTCGTACTAATGCATGACGTCATTCTGGTGCTGCTTGTTTTCATTCCTCCATGTATGGTCTGTGACATCCCAGGAATGCACCCCCCAGGGCCACCCCTGGCCAGACCTGTCCTGCCGCGGGACAGAGGAGCTATGGACCGGGTCATTGAGTACCTTGTTGGCGACGGCCCTCAGAATAGGTGGGGTAGCTCTCTTTTGACAACTAAATATAATCTTTTGGAATCAAATGCGTACTACGTTGGTCGGGAACTAGGTTTGCCTTCAGGACATATTTGTTGTTAGCTAATATTCCGCAGACCAGAATGTAAATAACATCACAATTAATAGCCTAATCTACAAATTGTATGTTTTGTAATATTATTGTTGTTACAAATTATATTTTATAGTATTAGCACTTAAAATAAATTAGTTATCACTTTAAGATGGGAATTGAGGGATTGTTGCAGTTTTATTTCTGAAAATAATTTAATGTTTATTGTTACCTTTTACATACAGAAATATTTACTCCAATGTGTGTACAGTGTGCATTTTGTACAGACATTGCAGTAGATGGGAATTCTGAGTGGTTTCTTAAGCAGCCACTCCGTAATCTTATTATTTTTTTTTTTTCAGATCAATTCTGGGATGTATTTGCTGTGTTACAAAAATGTATATTCATGTTTTTGCTACCTTAAATTCTTCTATGAAACCGTGCGTCTTAAATTGTTACCACAGTTGAATGTTCGCCCCGGCTCAACAGTGGGTCGTTTCGTTCATAATGGGAATTGAGACATTTAGCAGCATTAGAAGGTAAAAAATACTCCTTTTTAAGATCAAAATACCCTGCATTTGCTGTGTTTTCCAATCTGACCCCTGCTTTCAGTTAGAGATATATTCCAAATGGCGCGCTATAGGCCTAGCAGTTTGCAGTCCAAGTCTATAGACAAGACGACGACATTTTGTTATTCCAAAATGGCAGCTCACAGTTGCAAATTATATTTCCCAACTATTTTGTTGTCTGTTTTGTCACATCAGTTAGATTCTACTTTTTATAAGGCAGCAATTTCCTTAGGCCTACTTGGTCTTGAGGGTCAGATTCTTTTGGAAGAACCCTATGCGAAAGGGAGTACTACTACTAAGTACATTTTACAGTTTCCTTAGGCTACTCTTAGGAGTCATGCTGTAGTGTGTTGCTGGTACTGTATATGCTTAACAATCTATATTACCTGTCAATGGAGAGCCATGACCAGAGTGTGTGAGTGTAGCTGAGCGTTGACCCCCTCCGGGTAATGGCTCCGTTCTTATGAAAAAAAAACGGCCTCGCCATTTCACTGTTGGTTTGTTTAAAAGCATTATTTAACAAATACCCCAACTATATTTGTGAATATGTTGGCTCTCATTTAGTTTCTAATTAGGCTATCGAACAAGCATACCTATAAATGAATAGTTTCTAATATAAAAAAAATAAAAAACTTGGGCAAAAAAAGTGTCCGCAGGCCACCTGTTGCTGTCCCCGGATGTACAGTGGGATTTCAATAGAGGCCCTATTATATTATTCACTGTACAATGGCATTGGTTTTCAAGGACAATCTTAATGCTCAGTTATTTATAATTACACTAAATGGATCTCCTGTAATTGTCATTGCATTCCTTTAAACTGAATTTTCTTTACTGCCCGCAGATATGCCCTCATATGCCAGCAGTGTCTCACCCATAACGGCATGGCATTAAAAGAGGAATTTGAATATCTTGGTAAGATTTAGAGAAACACAACTCCCTCTGTCAGTCTCCATCAAACACTGCGCCTTCATTTGCCCTCTAGCATTTGGCTCCACCGTATATCATCAGGCTCTTAAAAGCCTTTGCTGCTACCGGCCCGCTGTAAGCAAAAAGACAGCATCTACTGTAGATTGAATATGCAAACGAGGGTAACCCATCGATCGGATGCGTTTATGCATCCCTGATGCAATTCTTTTTGGAATATCATTGGTGTTATTTTCATATATTAATCTGTGTCTACATGGAAATATGACAATCATTAAGTTGACAGTGCACTTTGAGCATGGTGTTTTATGCGTCTCATTTCAGCCTTCAGATGTGCATACTGTTATTTCCTGAACCCTGCGAGAAAGACCAGACCCCAAGCCCCCCGGCTCCCAGAGGTCAGTGCTGAGGCAACGGCCCCGGCTGAAGCAGCTATCCCGACATCACCAGCCCCTGACACTGATGAAAGCCCCGTTGCTGCAGGTGTGTTTCTACTCACCCCCTTTCCTTTTTCTCTTTATTTAGTTCGTCTGTGTGGGAAAAAAAAATAATAATAAAAAAAAAAAAATGTATTCGGCCTGCAAAATTAACATTTTTATGAAAAAAGTATAACATGATAATGGTGAGAAAGGACATGCAGTTCAACTACTGCACTTATACATTTTTTTGAATTTCCGTAAAACCTACTGATTGACTCTGTTTTAGTTGAGACCAAGCTACCCGCCGCCCCCGCTGAAAAGGAGACCCACGAGCCAGTCACTCTGACCACAGAGTGCACCCCTGAAACAGAAGACCCAGAAAACGTGGAGAAGTCAGATGGAGAGCAAGATGTGTCAGCAATGGAAGTGGAATAGTATTTTATTTCAACTCATTTATTTATGCTGGAGTTGTCTTCCTATATTTTCTTTCTTTTTTTTGTCCTGACTTTTCTTTTTAAAGTAAATGTAATAATGGTTAGACTATAACATCAATTCTGCAAATAACATCGCAGAAAGGCAGAACTAGAGTTTGGTATTAACGTCTAGGGATTATTTTCAGTTTTGAAAGCAATATTAATGTAATTATGATTGTAACAATAATTGAACAGCTATTTTTGGAGTTTACATCACGAACAATACTAACGCTTTGTGTGTGTGTGTGTGTGGGTATGTGGGTTTGTGTATATAAAACAGGAGCAGACGTAGTCAAGCTTGATAAGCAAGTTTTGGTTTGATTTACTCATAGGTTTTCTGTAAGTGTATTTTATGTGAACAGATTTATTCTGACTGGTTGTCTAAATACATGCAGCATGCTAATGCTTCATAATAATGGAAATTCATGAAAGTAATATTCATGGAGAGTCAAAATCAAGCTGAGCCGTTTGAGTAGATACACATCTGTTGAATTATGTTTTCTTCCTTTTTTGTGTTGTATCTAAGTCATTTCCTATATCATAATTGTAATGTATTTTTGGTGTCTGTTCATGTTTACAGAAATGCAAAAATATCCTGTCTGGTGTTATGAAATGTATATTTATAGGTGAAGATATTTATAGATAATATAGTATTACGATACAAAGCTTTTTTTTAACAGTATTGAATCTGTATTGGAAACTCCAATTACAATTGGGTTAACCACATGTTTACGCAGTAAGAGTACATTAATGAGCGCTTACTTATTTATTGCTTTAAAGGAGTAAAAGATGTACTGCTGTCCTCTACACCTGAGTGCCTTGATGTGTTTTGTTTCCATGTTGAATAAAGACCCATTTTCAGTAAGCTCCTTTTGTGTGCTTAACATTATGACCACAAGTTCGACAACATGAATGCAGGAAATTGCGAGTGTAGAACCTTTTTTTCAGTTCATATCAAGTTGTATCTATGTTCCTGTCAAATCACATCAACTCCGAACATATTTGCCATTTTGTTTTTTCTGCACTGAATGTCCCACCAGGAGCTTACATGGGTTAACAGGGCACACTAACCTGATGACCTTCATTGGCGCTGCACGCACCCAGAACTGCCTGCAGCAGCTGACCGTGCCTGCCCTGGGTGGTGCTGGCCAATTTGCATTACCATTTCTCATTTAGTGGTGTGGGCAAGGTTTGTGTCTGGACTGGTGGTCAGCTTGGTGCTATGAAAGACCACTGTAGATGACAGTGTAATTATGCTGAAAGTGAACATGTTAGATGAAATGTTAACTAGTGCTTTCTCTGGTTAATGGTGTGCTAGAAAACAGTGGGAGATTCACATCGTAGTCCTTCCTAAATGGCTGTAAAATTGCCCCACAAATCTTGTGATGTCCAATTTGCGGTCATGGCCTGGTCTCTGCAGCAACTTCTCAGCTGGTTTGACGTTATCTGATGCGCAACTAGCCATGCTGTGCTGCTTCTTATCACACTGCTTGTTTTAACCAGTATTTACGGGTACATACAGTACCAGTCAAAAGTTTGGACACCTACTCCATTCAAGGGTAATTCTTTAGTTTTACTATTTTCTGTATTCTGTAATGTTGAAGGCCTCAAAACTATGAAATGACACCTATGGAATCATGTAGCAACCAAAAAGTGTTAAACAAATCAAAACATATTTTAGATTCTTCAAAGTAGTCACCAGAGTTTTTCATATTCTTGGCCTTCTCTCAACCAGCTTCTTGAGGTAGTAGACATCACAAGATGCTCAGTATCTTCCTTGGGGATGGCCTAACAGACCTGCAGTGCTGCATTCTTCTGTTCCTGTTTGTTTCTGGGATTTTTTTGATAAAGTAAATGGATTCGGATTAGGTAATAAACTTGGCCAGTCAAGAACTTTTCACCTCTTGGCCCTGAAAAACTTTTTGGCAGCTATAGCACTTTGTTTGGGGTCATGGTGCATGATAAAGTGTGGTCCAATGAGTTGAGGCATTTTGCTGTAGCTAAGCAGTCAATGTTTCTGCACACTTGAGAATTCATCCTGCTGATTCCATTAGCAGGTACATCTTCAGTGAAGACAAGTAACCGTTATTATTTTACATTATGGCTTGTTGTAACTGATTTTTGTTCACCTTATAAGTGATCTTAAAAAACTTGTAAAATACAGACACAGGATATTAGATTCTGCCAACTGTAGTTCGTGTGACTAGGTCTTCACAAAATTATTTTTTAATAGTTAGAGGTTAAATATTACGTCACTTTTACATACTCATTATTATTGAAACTCATGTCTCATTAACCAACCTTTTTGGATGTGGTCGCAAAAGAAAACTTGATGGAAGATTGCAGCGAAGGATAACTTGAATGATGGAGAAAGCACATTGTTAATTTGCCACACAGATTCAAGCTGACATTCAGACACAAGGTACGATAGTCGCAATTTGCACTATCCTTCGCCAACTCAGTGAAAGGGGATTGTATGGTAGGAGAGCCAGTGCTGAGAATGAGACATGAAAAGCTGACTGCAATTTGCCAAAAACACACCTGAACAACCCACAGTCCTCCTGTGGAGAAATTTAACTTTCAAAGAAAGTAAAAGAAACCTTACCACATTCAAAGATGGAAGAGGTTCAGTGATGTTTTGAGGTTCATTGACTGTCTCTGGCATTGGGTGCCTTGAACGTGCATGGTATCAAACCCCTTTGGAACACAATGTCAGAAAACTGGGTCTCCATTAAAGCTGGGTCTTCCAGCAGGACAACGACCCCTAACATACTTTGAAAGGAAAGTTCAAGACAAGTCAGCGGCGTCCATTGAAAATCTGTGGAGAGATCTAAAAACCATTTGAGAGCCACTCAACTCTGAGAACTGGAGCCGGTTGCGCAAGGAGAGTGGGCCAAACTGCCAGTGCATGTGGTACTATAGGTGACAGAAGCTCATCTGACTATAAAGAAGCCTTTGATTACAGTTATTTTTCACTGAAGACTATGCTGCAAAATATGCCATTTATGTTGTTTTCTGACTTAAAATAATATATTGGGTTCTGAATCAAAAACAAATGTTCTGTAATATCTACAGTGAGATAAACAATGTTGGTGACCAAATACCTGGTCAATTTCAATGTATTTTTAAAGACGATGTGAGTTATGTAAAATAATATTTAAATTAATATCACAAAACTTTTGGCCACATCTGTATAGAGTAAATACAAAAAAATACTTTATACAAGGGAAATAAACAGGCTTGGTAAGTTTTTTTTAGGAGTGGGTTATTATCAAAGTGTCAAGTTTAATGTCTTCAATTCATTAAAATCATTGAAGGAGGAAAACTGGAATAAATGACCGCTAGAGGAAGTGTAGGTTTTAGGAGAGACCAATGTGAGATACCTACCAGAGCACTGGCTACTTTCAGAATAGCAGGTGTTCAGGAGTGAGCTGAGGTAGAGGGAGGAATTGCCTAAAAGGAACATAAGTTAGGCAGTCTGGCGTGGTGTATGTTAAGAGGGCCACTTAAACAGAGTGTAAAGTCACGTTGATGAGTATTGAATGGGTCTCTGGTGACAGTGGCAGTGTGGTAATTTACATCTAATTTATTAAGGAGTTTTTTAATGTTAAGCCTGTATACTACAGTGCCACAGTTAAGGATTGGTGGGATGGTCACTGCTGCAATGGGATACTTAGTCTGGGTGAAGGATGGCTTATTACCAAACAAGAAACCAATTCTGGATTGAATAAGAGTGATCAGTCCAGCAAAATACTTTATATTGTAGGGGCAGACATATTCTAATACTGACCCATTGACGTTGAGAATGTTTGGGGGCAGGCAGGTTCAGATGGGTTCCTATTGAAGATCTTACATCATGCTTTTTATTACTAAGGAGTAAGTGGAGGTCAAAGACGACATATTGGATGTTATTAAAGCTCTGTTGTGGGGCAACATCTCTTTGAGTCACTTGGATATGTCATGCTGTTGAATGTCTTTAGGACAGGCAGTTCGTTAAGTGCCTTGCCAAGGCATTCAGACCCCTGACCAATTCTCTCATATTACTAAATTAAACACGTTGTTCTTTTTGTTATTTTAAAACACGGACACTCAAAATCAAAGTTTGATAGATAGATATCTACATTCAAACAGTACATAACTTTAATGTATCCTTCAAAAGGAAATGTAGAAAAGTCCTAGGGAGTGAATACTTTTGTGAGGAAGCGTAAATAATCTCATCCCGGGCTACGGGGCACAGTGCAAATAACCATTCCCAGTTGGCCTTAGTGTGAATAACCGTATCATGAGAGTGATCCTACTAATTACCGTTACTAACTACTGTAGCAAAAATAGGATTATTTATATTGCATGTCACTCAATCAACTGTACACAACCATAGGTGAAAGCATGGCCCCCGCTTTGTTGAAATCAGATATCGTGTGTTAGTCTGCTGGTTTATTGTCCATCTTATCCCGTTTCGCTTCCCCTGTCACCATGGGACATTTAAAAGAATGTTAAAACAGCCTGTTTTCATTAGCAAGCCTATTTTAGCTTGTGATCATTTTATTTGAGCTCATTGATCATTTCAGACAGCATAAGATAATGGTGTTGACACACAAACCCAGCCGATCCTGATTGCTTGACCTCTTGATTTGCAACGAGAGAGTCGTCGCTGCTACAAAGCTACCCTCTGCCTTTTCACGACCCTGTCTCCGGAAGATACAGCAGAAACTGATGGTGGGGTCAACATCATATGTTTTTCTTTGGGTTTTGATAATGTATGTTTACAGAGACGTGACCTTCCGTGCTCAGTAATGCATCAATTTGACGCGAACAGTAACGCCTGATTCCACCGAATGCCGCTTGAGGTTGACCTCTGGCAAGAGCCACCTGGAAAAAAATAGGACATCAATTGGACAGTGTTTGAATTCCTTTTTTAGGCACGAGGTCTCAGTGAGCATCTTAAATACTCTACATGTTACATCTAGTGCACTGATGTTCATTTTGTGTTTCTATTGACTGCCTTACATCATTTTGTCAATTCACATTTGTTTCTTCTGTCACTTTTGAGTGCAGGGTCTGTAAAATGATTGTTTGTGTGGAACATTTTGAATTCACATCAATTTAAGAGCATTCAATCGCTGGTTTTGACGCTCATTTTTCTTTTCCTTTATGGAAGATTTCACCCAGGGAACCGACGGACTGATTAGAAACCAAGTCAAGGTTATACATCTTCCATGGAACTGAGGGAGATTTGAACAATCCACCCACACAACTACTTTGAAACACATTTATAAAAAAGAAAAAGTGAGAATAATGTTGGCTAAAATGAGCGCAAAAAGATGAATTCCCTTTTACCATTAACAAAATAATTACTGTATTCTTCTGAATGTATTCTGCTGAATTATTCTGCATTTTCTGTGTGTATAATACATGACAGAAATCAGCTTGTATGTCACATAGCCTATCAGCATGTTCTGCTATTGACCTCCAAGACAATGTCTTTCACAAGTTATGTAAGCTATTCCAAGCAATAGATAAATTGTATGTACATGATGAAACAATTAATGGATATACTTTATGGAGGCTTTGTTTTTCCATTTGTTCACAGTAGAAAGATTGCATCTGTTCAATGTTATCAGTGAGCCACTAATTGATTTTCGAGGATGACAGATGATATCCAAGGCCCAAGAGCCAATGTATTTCTGTGGCGCGAATCAAAGTGTACAGCAGGGCTGTCCCAAGGTCCATAGTTCTTTTCATACTCATCTCTCACACGGGCATTCTGGGCCACTTGACTCAAATGTATACTGATCTTTTATTTATACCCAGAAAAAATGGCAGATAAGAAACATAAGTGTTCTTGATATTGTGTTTTGTCATATCTAGCAGCCAAAGATTGAAATCCTGCGAAACAATTTTCTGAAGAAATGAAAGAGCGTGGCCTTGTGAACCCTGGAGGAAAATAACCTTGCTATTGGTGGCAGAATATGAAACAGAGGCACAGAATAAGTAAAATAGACAAGTGCACCATGGCCTGTCACTTTTCCATTTACTGCCCCTGAATATGAGCACTTCAAAAATTTTCCATCTCAAAAGACCTTTAGCGTTATCCAGTAACCCACTATACAGAACACAAAGAAATACCATAATACCATACCATATCACAAAATGATAATACAAAATTGACTTTTTGAAGATACACTGTGCTTCTGTCCGTCATAAACTAAATCATAAAATATAGAAATATAGATAAGAATGTTTTATTTGATCCAAAAGTGTGTTTGAGACAATGAAAATAAGAGACGAGTATTAGAGCTGCAATTAAAATGCTCAGAATATTAGAGTTCACCATGGGTTCTTGACAACAGCATCATTACACTTTAATATGAACACCATCTCCTTCAGAGAAGCATTAAAATCAAATTAGAACATTATAAAAGAGCTTGCCTTGATGGCTTATGATAGGAGATGGTTTCTGAATAGTTGATTTCTGGCCATTAGTTCTTGGCTATTTGGATTTTAAATGCCACTTGACAAAGTTGAGTGGCATGAATACACTTGACAAAAGGTCATCAGCCTCTAAGAAATGGGATTTTAAAAATCAAATTATCATTTGAAACCACAAAATACAATTAGGAAGCAATGCTTTTATTTTATCCACATTTCATTTATTCATGAATGTGTGTCATAGAGTGCATCACATAGGGATAAACTACTAGCAAATACTTTTTCCAATGAAATCCTGGCTTTTTACAAATGGGCCTCTTCCCTTCCAAATTCAACCCTAAACAACATATACAGAACCATAAAATCTGCCTGATCAGTAGCATTGTAAATACTAAATTCCATAATTTAGGTGCTACCCTTCAAATTAATTACATTTTCTTAACACTAATTTCTGGCATGTTCAACACATATGGTCACATGGATAAAATACATGGTGCAATTATAGTGTCCATTACTGGTCTCTGTTAAGACAATGCAATACTTCTCTGAAGAAGGAAAGGGTTTAAATATCCTTATTAGATGGGTGCTGATTATAAAGTGCCCTCTGTTTGCTTAAAGAGGTTGGTACCTTGCATGTATCTTCCATAATACATGGACACAACAACTTATGGTAGACTCCAGATACATTGATTGCATTTCAAATTACAGTAACATGACAGTGCATTGACGATCAATGAGGCGCGGAAGTAATTTATCAAACTCGCAAGTGGTTTTATATACATTATAATCGTCATAATTATAGTACAGACACAAACTTCATTTAGATTCTTGTTTCCAGACTTTCCAGAGTTCTTATAAAGGGACACACCTTCTCTTGGGGTCCAGGATGAAGTAGCACGGCTCTCCAAGTTCTGGAAGAGGAAATGGAGAAAGGTTGGCCTGAACTAATACACATCCCTGGAAGTACCTCATGTGGAAATCATACAAAGCATCCTGCAGGCAGCAGGTTCATTTTATGGCTTCATCTATTACCACACTGTCATTGTTAATTGTCTTCTTTTTACCTCTGCAGGATTCTCCAAATTGGCCCTATCGAATGTGACAGGAGGAAGAGCATTAAGCATCTGACAAGATGATATCTAAGTTCAATTTCCTACTCCTCACCTGATTTATACCTGCAGAAGATCATTTTCCTTTCTGTCATAAAGACCACTATAAATCAGTGGTGCTTATGGAAGCGCTGCAGAACAGGGTCCCTGGATTTGTATCCCCTGTGTTGGCTATTAGGAAGCCATTACTGCCACATTTTCCTCCTTCAAACAAAAATGATCAAATCTAATACCACCAAGATTAGGGAGATTAAGGAAAAAAGTGCTAGCAGAGCCATTCAACATGAGCCCCTATCTAAACAATACGTGCTAAACTCAATAAAAGCAGGCCTTTTTCCCGTTGACACCATTATCCATCTGTTTGGACAAAATTGCTGTATCATGGTATAAATCTGTGATACAAGTGACATATCCTCTAAAATAAAAGGGAACATTAACTGCTCTATCTTCTAGAGGCCCTGGGACTAGCTGGCTATAAGCTCACTCAAGTGTGATGGCAGTTATACTGTGTTTTACTGGACTGCAGACAATTATCCTTTGCTCTTCTCCCCTTAGAAGACAAACTGCCATGGCTTGAGCTGAAATGATTTCAAATAGATTTTCCAAAATGTCTGTCGCTAGATTGCTTCCATACATTATTTCGCTTAAATGGATAGACAAAAAGAGGGTGTAAATCCACAAATCAATCACAACTGCCGCTTTACCAGATGGAAACAAAAAATAAGCTTTCCATCAGTGTGCATGTGTATGTGATAGCTTTAAAAAACGTCAGGGACAGTTATGGGGTTTGGGATGTCCTGTCTATTCTATTTTACACGTCTGACTCACCATCGGGACATTGTTGTCCTTTAGATGAGCTAGGATAGCTGCTTGCCATGGATAAGTGGTGTTTTGCAATGCTGTACTTAACAATGGCATAATGTGTACTGAACTGGATTACTGTCATTAGATGTCAACAACTTCCATCAATTAAGGGATCATCATTCCAATTGGATGTGGCATTACTTCACATTTAGGTTGGAGACAATGAGTTGTCTATTCACGATTAGACAAGTTGTTAAACTGAAATGCATATCTCTAGACAATATTTTTTGGGAACTTAAGCTTGGATCAGGACAGGCAAAACATTTGATATTTAAAGCAACAGCATTGTAATTTTAGTCCTGGACATGGTGGGTATGAAGTCTTAATATAGTGTTCCATTAAAGAGAGCAGCAGTACAGATTAAGCCACTCTGCTGCAATTCAGCATTATAGTCACGCACATTTATTCCATTTACTGTGGATGGCTCAAACAGCCATGCATGACTCAATCCATCTCTGTTTGTTGCAGATAGATTTTATGAGATATATATATGCAAAAAACTGCCAGAAAATGTGCAGAAATTGTGCTGAATTGTAACAACAGATAAATTAAAGAGCTGCTTCAATGATTTTCATTGCCTAAATGAAAAGAATTACAGCTTTTCATGCTTCTTTGTCAAACATTTCACTCCCTTTTCTTCCTCTTTGATCGGTCTGTTTTAAAAATGTGCCTAGATTAAAATAAAACATTATCCTATTTCATATAAAACCACCCCATGCTTTGACCCATGGCTGAAATCAGTATATATGAAATTCATGGTCAAAATTATCTGTTAAACACTGGCCAGAATGAAAAGAAGCATAAATTGGAGTACCTATAATCTCTTCTCTCAATCAAGCCTCCAGTTTAGATTTGGAACTCCCTGTTTGAACATTTAGATAACATCTTTGAAAAGTGGTCTATATTGTTTCTGGCTTACTTATTTTACACAGAGTAGCTGGGTATACATCACTGGCAATAATCAGTTTACCTTCATATTATTGCTAAAGCTGCAGATAGTAGAGGGAATTTGCTTGACAGGGCTGTATCAGGTTGTCTTGTCATTGACACTCAGTTAGCATGTACCATGTACCTGGTTGGTTACCAAATGGTATGATGACAGTCAAACATATACTTTATATACACATATCCCCACTAAATCAATATGCATTATATACTGATCTGGTGCCAGCGCTGAACATTAGAGAGAGTTCTTACTGAAAGGGCAGTGGTCCGGATACAAACCTATGCTGCAGTGGTATATGCGCATTGTTTTGGCGATCTAGAAATCTGTCTCGGAGCTATTCAGCTGCAGACTTCATTACAGAGATGAAAGTATCATTTGTTGACATGGAACCCACTGTCTCTGCTTTTTGTAGCCAGAATGCATTCAGAAGAAATCTTTACACAATGCCCCCCTGACCACATGCTGAAGTGATTGGCCTGATCTGTACACAAACACGACTCAGACACAGCCGACAGACCCAGATGGTCTTGTTGCTGGAGGGAGAACACTGAGGTACTTCTGGTATTGCTGCCACCACCAACACTGCTACCATTGCTACCATCACCTGATCAAACCCAGTCACCTGACTGATCCCAGAAAAAATGCCTTGGGTCTGACCCAGACCCTATACCCTTTGGTACAGTAGGTAGTTGACCTGAATACTCTCTTAATGTGTTAGAGATGATCCATTGGCTCATGATATTGTTTTGTGCAACGCCCCGTTTAAGATTTCAGGTTGAGTTGTCAGGCAAAGCAAATGTACGAGTTTGTTCAAAAACATCTGCTCAGAATGATTCCCTGCTCATGTATGTTTTCCTCTACCCCTCCATCCCCTGCAGCTTGGACTGGAATATGGTCTGGGGCCACAGATGACTGACGACAACGAACGCCAAGGAAATGCTGGACAAAAGACTAACTAGTAATGACCGCAGAGAACTTGCGCCCCTCCAATGGCATGGAAGGCAGTCTATTTTGGGAACTGAGCGTACGGTCGCTGTCAACATGAGATTATTGTAAAATAAACCCCCGTGAACCGTCATTAGCCTTGGCGTGTGGTGGCCTGGGATATTGGAACCGGTTTGACAAAAGCACAGTACCACTGCTCACGCTGAAGCCTTTTCACTATTTATATGGTCTGTTATCTACAAGGACAGAATCCTGGTAATCGGGAACCAGTAAAATGTCTACTAGAGTCTATTTCTTGTGTCCTTGACATTTGGTCAAACTGTCCACTAAAAAATAGCCACCAGATATTGAAACCGCTATCTTGAGGTTTCTAAAGCCAATATCTTCTTGAGCGTCTTCTGTTTAAGATGACCCATTGCAAAAGTCATCTTGACATTTCAAAGTAGGTTGGGGTTGGAAAAACATGTATGCACAGAAGGTACAGAAAAGTATCCAGTATGTATTGGCTGCTGTATCCACAACAGTATTGTTTGAACTAGTTAAACATTAAAATGTTAAACGGTGGTCTCTTACCTGCCAATACCGTGGTTTACATTAGCCTATAGCTCTGAAAATGGAAATACTATAGCATTTATTGTTACCATGTGATGGCCCCAAGACAACATTTATGAATGTAATTGTCTCAAGGCTTCAGTGGGAAAACAGTTTAATGTTATTGTCTTTGAGGACATTCACTCTGTTCAGCCTTGCTACTAATTGCTATGATGCCTGATAGTCCTGTACAGACCTAGTCCCTACTGTCAACCATAATTAATAGATTTACCGTCTTTGAGGCCATAATGCTCATCAGTTATTAATTAGAAAGTCATTTTGCTGAATAAATAATGCTGATGATTGATGATGGAAGTTGTAATTTGGCTCTGAGAGTCCTAATCTGGGGAGAGCCTTCATTTGAAGGTATATTTAATACTTCACTCTTGAGATAATAATGAATGACTAACAACTTTAAGGCCTACTATAAAAGTCAAATAACCCTTTTGGAACCTTTTTAGTGTATAGCTACAGTCAGTAATAGACACTGGACTGAGAATTAAATTCATGCAGCATTTAGCCTAACAAATAATGAAATGCTAATGATGGGCTGCGTCACATGATCACTGCGTATAATTGTGAGGGATGCATGTTCCTCAATTATATCCTCTAATCTTACCTTTACATTTAATGTACAGCAAAATGTAAAAGTGGATGCCATTGACAATGACGAAATGACATGGGCTCTTTTGGACCAATCAGGTTTGTTTTAGAATGAACAAGACTTTACATGCACTGGACATTTGGGGCACAAGTCAAATTTAATTCAGTCCATCGTTGTGCTCAGAAATTAATTACCTGCCCCACAGTCAAATGTATGAATGTAAGTAATGTATGTTACTCATTCTCACAAAAATACTCTACTTTTACCGAGTGTGATAATGTAGCCAGCGAATGGGGGAGTTCTGGCGCCTCCGACATTTTCTGGATCAAGGCAAAAGCGATTATGAAAGTGTCTGTGTGCTAATATGAACTTCATGTGATAGCTTGTTCAGTATTTGCAACAAAAGGCAAAACTGCGGAGCAAAGCTAATCGTGGTAACCACATGGTTGCTAAGTTACAAAATTCTCATGGGGCCCAGCCCTGCACAGTGCAGTCTTTTTTAAATGACGGGAGAACTGTGAAAACTAAAACAATCTATAGCTCACTATTGATTTTACACAGAAGATCCGAGCACTGATGATAGGCCTTTTGATATATTTTCCTGCTAAAGCAAGTTACTTGGAGTCGTGAGAGAAAATAACATTCTCAATATATGTTCACCTATTTGAGTCTCCAGATCTGTGGCCATAAAATCCTCAACTTTCAACGCATTACTGCCGGAGAACCAGTGTCTTTTGACATGCCATATGTTGTGATAAGTGGGGTCATCAAATATGGATTGCTGTGCTGTAAATTTTTTTGCCTAATTAATGATTGATTCACAGTAGTGAGGGATCAGCTGTGACATCATGAGCCTTAGCAAAATCAACTGATGGGCTGACATCATCAAGCTCATAGACGCCATCACTGGTCCCTTTCACCTGTCACCCATCACCCATACGACCAGAGAGGGAGCAATAACCCCCAAAGGCTCCCTGCTTAGCAGTTTCTTCCCTATTAGCAATTTATAATGCTGATCAAAAAGTAGTCAGTGGAGAATCAAGGCAACTATCTGCCCGCCGGCTAATTGGCCTTGTGTTCCCTTCCGGATAAACGACTCATGAAAACTATAGGGTCCCTTGGATTTTGGCACCTTAATAGGCCACGGTAACTACATTTACCAACAGATACTGGGTCAAAAAAAGATGGGGAGCAAAAATGTTAATTAATATCAATAATGGCCAATTATTAGTTTGACAGAGGGATCCAAGCTAGCTGTGTGCTCTAATGACTCAGAGCTAACTTGAAGGGAAACATGGGCAAATTAGCATAACTGTGTATGCACACTCCATGGAGGTGCCCAGCAAACATCTGTTATGTTAGAAATTCAAATGGAATTCCTATTAGTAACACTGGCTGTGGTTGCATAATCAGCCATTCTTCTCCGGTCATTTTGAAGCCACTAACAATGCCCCAGTGACTGGTGGAGCTCCTCCCTCTGGGCTTTCCAATCAGATCAGGACCCATGTGGACCTGGTCCTAACAACAGGCAAGTTAAAGAGGACCCTTTGAGAGGGGCTTTGTGCTGCATAGGTTCATTCTCTTCAACCATGTCACACTGCTGGAGATGGACAAACAGTTTTTAACTATACACCAGGTAAAAGTGAAATGAATTAATTATAAAACACATGCGAGTGGATTTTTGACCTGCTGGGATGCAGCCACTTATTTTGCTGCTCACCATGTGTTTTTTTTATTTTATTTCCCATGCTAACCAAAGGTTCCTTTCAGGGTGTGTTGAATTTTTTGAAAGAAGTGATTTATGCCATAAATTCGGTCAATACTGAATATATGCATGAAATCAGATAGTACAGAGGAGAGGGATTTCCTACTGCTTTCAAAAGTCTCCTGTTTAATAACCATCTCGACTAACCACAGTGGACCACATAGCTGTTTTAACATTAAGTACAACCTACACTGCTTATTTTTTCTTCCCTCATGGAACACTAATATTGATCTTTATGAATTAACTTAAGATTTTTTAGGAAAAACGTGCTTGAAACATACTTCTCTGTCAAGACCTGCTTATTACCAAAAAACAAGCACAATTATGTTTGCCCCAAACCTTCATACAGTACTAACTCCAAGTTAAAACCATTGAGGTATTTATGTTTATCTAAGCTCTAGTGTTATTTTTGGTGAACTATTGTTCCATATAACTTGGTTTGACACTGGGCACAGTTAAATGTACACAGTGATGTTATTGTTGTGGAGAGTTGGATGTATATTTTTATTTTTATAATAGTTCAGTGAAAATGTTTCCATGCATTGCAAGAAGAAAGACTTCTTTAAGAAATCTCTTTACATAAACACATCTGAAATAAGGTTATTTGATGGGATTTTGGCTAACAAAATAAAAGTTCTACAAAGTGTTATTTTGCGAAGCCTTTTGGATTCTGGTTTTGGACATTTATCCATCCCCCTTTTTCTCCTTTGACAAATGTCTTTATAATCAGCTGCATCTACAGGCTCGTCTCAACACAAAAACTCCCAACTGATTTGGGAGAGTACAAGATTGCAGCAAGCCTTCCTCCTAGGCATCCACACTTTTGCCACACTGCGCATCCAACCAGGACGTCACGTGGGTCAACACCTGTGAGGTTATGCCCACTCAACTGACAACCTCAGCTTTACAGACTGGCAAAAACAAGAATGGACCAGAAAATCCCAGCTGGCAGTGCCACCCCCTCCTCAGTGTTGGTGATGCAGTGTATTAATGTTTTAATGGAAAACCAATAACAAAATGACTGTGTAAATGTTAAGGAAAATTTTCAGTTTGTCACATCCGTACTCTGTCATTCTGGCCGATCTGCATTGCCAATGGGTTTTCCCAGACACTTGTCAACTACTGGCCAGGTTTGAACCTAGACTGTGGGGGTCAACTTGCTGCTACGAAAGTGCACCATACTGCTCCATGTTGGAGGCCCGGACACATGAAGTTTATGTGAAAATTGTGCTTAGGCTACTGTTAGTTGTTCTGAAAGTTTGTTGATGACATAGCTTAGCAATTTTTTAAATAATGTCAACAGGTGAAAATCTAAATTGTTGACCAAAAGCTTCCAAGATCTGTTGTGGCAATATGTTCCAGTTGCAAATGTGAATAGAATGGTGCATATAAATATATTAATAGAAAATATTATTTAAATTTTATTTAAATTTAAATGTCGTCCTGCTAACACTTGCTAGTGTGAATAGACCATTGCTGTGCATGTATGCACACACTCTCTAATCGCTTGTAAAGAAACATCATCATCATTAAGACAAGTCTTTGTGGTAGGATGCTAAAAGCAGAAGATATTAACCTAAAATTATGATTGGCAATTGTTATGAAAATGCCACTGGTCTGGACTTGGCCCCAAGTTAGAACCGGTTCGCCGGAGTCATGGCTAAGTGATACACGAGTGACAGCCTGCAAGATGAAAGAAATAATGTTTTTGGGGTAAAAAACTGTGATAAGTTGTTGGAAATACGCCCTTTTGGCAGTTCACTAGATTGTGTTCTGGCTGGCCTCTGAGAACAGGGGTCATCATGTGCGCTGTACCCACAGGTTGGAATAATGTACACTAGACAGCCTCAAGTGATCAAAAAAAATGTCACACTGGAAAGGTCCAGGTGTTATTGGTTCATTCCTTATTCTATTAATTTTAGTATTTCGGATTTACAACTCAGCAATCAGTAATGTGACAAAGTCCTGTTTCTTTGTTTTCTCTATCTATTCCAATAATAGAATAACAGCAAAACGGATCAATTTTTAAAATATCTGTTTTCTTTTTTTTCCCAATTTGTGTTTTTTAACTATTAGATTATTTCTCTGCTGTTACTGTAAATGTTTAATGAAGGATTTGCAGTAACTGTGGATTAATTTAAACCACAAACTAATTTCTGGCCTACACACACACAACAAACCTTTAGTGCTCTTGTGTCCCCTTCTGCCAACCCTGCACAACACCAATTCAAACATCTAAAATATTCGGAAAGTATTTACTGTGTCTCAGAGTGACATTGCTGATCTAAGATTACTATTCAGGTCCTTGTTGTCCATGTATTTGTTTTACTTGTAGTACTTTTTTTTACTTGTAGTATTTTTTTTAAACTTGTAGTACTTGGTAATCAAATTGGGTTGCGATGCCTTCTTGCGCTCTAAAGTCTCAATTTGACAGCTTGGGTGCCAGGTTTGAATACAGAACTCCAGTGGTGGAGTAGAATAGCTCTGATTTATGGTTATATGGCATTTTACCCTCCTACCACCATCTGTCAAAAACGTACTTCCTCTGTACTTTATTTTTAATGTTGTAAAACTCAAAGTGGAGTGCTGCACCTATGATTCCTTTAAACACGTTTGTTTTTCTTTCCTTGAGGGGATATTTTTTCAAGCATTGTAGTTTATTTCACAGGGAAGTATGGAAAGATAGGAGAGTTTTCCCTGAAAATGCGTTGGGCCGGACCTGAACCTATGCTTCAGCAGCACATGAGACGGCAGCCCAAACACCAGAGGCCACATGAATAAATAAATAACTTTCAAAAGATTAAAATACAATTACAATTGTATACAATTGTATTTATTAATACAATTCCATTGTAGTCATATGGCAGAAGTTCTGATTCAATTAAAATTACATTTAGTAAACAGAATAAAGTATGAAGTTTTATTTATTTTGAAAGGAATTGAAAGAATAATCAGATTATACTGTAATAGTAACAACAATAATAATAATAGTAAACAAAACAATTTGTGATTCTTATCATCTTTAATCTCTAAGGACATGGATAAATATATTAACGCATGAATGAATAACTTAATAAAAGACGAATTGCTATTGTAGTTCAATATCATTACAAGGTCAAACTCATGTTTTGAAATGACATAGAGCTATCGGCTCTCCACATTAAACCCCACCCTCTTGGCAAAAACAAAATATCAAGCAATTCACTGATATCACAAAAAGCTATCAATATAATGAAAATTGGAATAAATCGAGAAAATGAATAAAGTAGCCTTCATCAAGATGCCAATAGCTCAATTTTATATCTTAAATCTAAACTTCAATTTGTGTAATTTAGACATTCTTTTCATTTTCAATTTCAAGAACTATTGTAATAACTAATATTTGTGATGCTGCAACTTAAACCAGTTGTAATCTTTTTGTTCTGTTAAGTGTATGGTGTTTCACTGGATCATAATGACCAAGTAAAAGCTAAATCTGACAGACAATAACCCTAGCCTGGGTTTATTATTCAAATGTAGACTTCAGGGACCATCTATTAAATAATACTTTTTCTAACCCAAAAACAACTAAGCAAACATGTTGTCCAACCATAACAACAACATGAATAACAATGCCGTTGAAAATGTATACAACAGTCTCTATTTAACTTGGCAGGATAATCTCATTCAAATTTAAATTCACAGCATGTCTAAGAGCAGGTTTAAGAAAGACTATCAGTTTGATGTCAATGCACTAATTCTTTAAGCAATATTACCCTTGCTAACCTCACCACTCTGCGAGACTGCCTTTATGACTTACAACAGCGCTGTGACCTTCTCTATTATAATTTCAGTGTGTTATTCCCCCTAGTTGAATGTCATGTTTGATCAGGGCAGGGGAGGTACCTCTGGTTGTAGTGTCCTGATCTCAGCAATGCACAGCAGGAGGCGTGGCGAGTCAAATAGACAACTACAAGTCCCCTTGAGGGCAAAATTGACATTGTCTGCATATACTGTACCTGTTTCATTGTGCTTGGCTCCATGCAATGTTTTTGACACATAGTAGCCTTGGAGGCCTCACACTGGGATAGGCCGGTGCCTTGTGATTACAGCAAGCGGATGGGCAATTACTGTAGTGTGAGGAACGAGTTAAAAGATCAAGCTAAACCTGCGCACTGATGAAAGGTACCCCCTCAAAATCCAAATTAATATTAAGAGTGCAAAAAAAAAAAAAAAAAATCAATGCTTGTCAGGGGGAGCATATATATTCCATTGCTCTCTAAATGGGGTTAAGTATTTCTTTTGGCTAAACTTGAGCTTTCCTCCCAAGTTTGAATGCACTTCTGTCTGCCGCGCCAATTTGGAAGCCATTAAAAAAACAACATATGTTTGGTGCACGTTGTTGCATCCAACAGATTTTGGGCACAGTATACATGAGCGGCCACTCCATGGCTGTATGTGATACTTCTGCTGCTTTCCGCTCTCCTCCATCCCAGGGCCTCCGGTGTATAAATTTACTGGATGCTTTTCCGTTTCTCTTTCGTAATTCATTGCAGTTGGGTTCCTCTCTGATGCAGTTCTCCTGTCCCCCAAACAATTGAAGTGGAGACAATGGAGGCATAATGATAGATCCGTGTACCCACCATCTGTAAGAGCAGCTGCTCCTTTGCATCTGTACAATATGCTGGAGCGGGGAGCCTCAGTAATCTGCATAATAAGGAGAGGGCTTATCTCAGTCTAGTTAATAATCACAAGCAATCGATGCACTTCATTCCCTCACTCTCGCTGGTTCAAAAAAACTCCACAACTTTTCAGTATGCTTGCTATATCCTCGAGACATGCGGGGGTCACAGTGCAATGCCGGGGCTGTTGATTTGGCCCGGAGCTACGGATTTAGATTGCACTCAATTTCATCTTTTCATGAATACCATAATTAGGACACTCTGGGTTATCATTTTGCTTGACTGATGACTTATACAGGGTTACTCCGCTGCTTTATCGTTTGTTTTCGTCATTCAGTCTGAGTCTGCCTTTTCTGAAGTTCTTTTGTGATGATGTCCAAATGAGGATTTATGAACAAAACATCAGCAATTGGATTGTCTCTAACCAGAGGATCAAAACCAGTAATAATGTTGTTCACCCACTGCGTTCTGGTTTGGTGTAACCTATTGGATTCAGGGACCGATCAGAACTGTTAGGTTGGGTTTGGCATTCTAGAAACCACCGGGGAAGACAGTCAGCCTTAGACTTACTGCAGAGAAAAAAACAAATGTCCCTGGGCATGGTCTAACGTTTGGCCTGAAGAAGTAGTTTGGAGTCATATTGCTGCCATTACCTATTTACAGGTCTTTACTCAAGTAATTTTAGATTTATATGAGGCATAGGAGGTCGTAAGGCAAAATCAGCCTAACACACTGATGTGGTAGACCTTGTTTGGCAAGTGCCTCCTAACCACAAACTTTAGGACAGGGCTTGTAAAATGTTACTCAAATTGGTAATGTAATCTCTTTTCGGAATGACAGTTACCTAGGGTTTATATTGTATAGAAACAGCCATCAATGTTGAAGCCTGGTTATTATTACTCCATGGGCAATCTATTTTGTGGAGATTGCATTCTATTTAGATGGCTGGCTTGTATGCCTCGTCATTGAAATCATGATTTGCTCCAGTATGAAACACCTGCTTCAGTCCTGAATCACAATGTTCTGGTAGGTTTCCCAACTCCACGACATGTACATCTTGGTGGAATTGGGTTACGATGACTGTGGGCAAAGTTGGAAATTGTATGTGACAAAAGTTTTATAAAAAAGTATAGATTTCAGGAAAACGAAGGAAGAAAATAATGGTTGCAAATATTGATAGCGACTCAGTGTAATTAGAGGGTCAGTTCTAATGCTGTTGTCACCGCTCAACTCCATTGAAATGGTACATATCATAGAGATTAGAAACATACTTACACTTAATGGAAGATGGGTACATAGAAGGATCATTAATCTGGGTTGGCCTTTACATATAAATATATTGTCTCAGTCATTCATGTAACCATGTTGATACAGTAATAGTTAATTTTGTATATTCACATTCATTTCACATTGTGGTATGCATGGAACTAGCCTAATTTGTCTGGCATTGAACACTTCTCTGCTCTTTAATAAATGCCTTTGGGTGTTGGGAATTAGTATATTCCACTTTTTTATATAGCACAATTTATTAAACTAGGTAATGGACCATAAGCAGACACTAAATTGATTGAATGGGAAGTATACAATGATATTGATCAACAAAGTCTCCCCTTGGTATTCCCTTGTTAAATAGCATATGCTCATTAAATGGAGACAAGTATTGTACTTTGCACTCTTAATATACAGTAGAAATGTACATGGTGACTAAGAAGGGTAGAGAATACTTTTTAAAATATTTTTTCTTATGGGGTTAGTTTTAATCATTTTCATGATAATTTCCTTCAAGCTGCTGTGTTTTGTCGTTCAGGATTGAGGAAGGCTGAGGAATGTGATACAAGGAATCAGACAGAGCTTTTGATGACACACCCTAACAGGTCAGGAACATTAGTTTCTCATTTTGGTGTACCGATATGTACACAACGTAGTGGTTTATCAATGTCCATTGTATCAACAGCCTGGATATTGCATTAGTGTGCAAGCCTGAAAGATGTCAGTATCGAGAATATGGATTAAAAATCTTACCAGCGTGCCCAAGACCTGAACAACTCCTAATTAATTAAATATGCACGATGGGTATCTCCCAGCTGCTGAAATGGGAAAATGCATGAGGCAGGTGTACTGAGCTCCCAGTGAGGCCAGGCAGGGAATGGTACAGAAGTGCAGGTGCGACATGTTAAATGCTTTCCAGGTGCTTATTGAGATATCAGAATCAGTCACTGTGAGTTCGATGTATCTTCTGGGGTTTGGCATTGTCACTCTCTGAGCAGTAGGCTATATCAGAAAACTAACTACAACGTTCGTTTATTGAGCAGACAGCTTGTCAACTTGCAAAACCCGTGTGCATCCCAGAGTGCTGATTTAACTAGATCCACCACACCACATTTGAAAGCACCCTAATGCAGGCTAAATGTTCAAAATATTCCCAAATGTTGGATTCCAGTTTAACCCTAACTGCTATTTAATACTATGGTAGGGTTAGGGCTATGTCATGGCAGGACGCTTAATCCAAGGTGTTTCTCAATTCTCCCGTGCCTCGCAAACAGTGTCGTTTTTTTTTTGTCAGAATGCATTAAGACCAATTACATCATGTTTGGATGTTCCCATAAACCATATCCATTTAGACTTGGCTTGTGGAGAGCTCACCATACAACGCCCACTACTTGACATGAAAGGCCTGCTTTCTTTTCATTCTTAGGAGACCTGCACTACTTTGAATCAGCCAGTGTGTCTCCATGAGCACATAAAATGTAGCCAGATTTACGGGAAGGTTTTCATCCCAGACTCTGTTGCAGGCCCCATCTGATAAACAAGCATCTTTGCTTCAGGCTAAATGATACTCTTTGAGGTCCTGATTTACAATGCAGTGAAGGTTCCATTTGTGCTTGCAGTTCTAAGGCGCCTCTGTGATTGGTCATCCGTAAGTTCCAAATTTGGGCACAGATCTTTAGCTTAGGAGCTTGAGAATTTCTAAATGAACAAATGTGTAAATGATGGTGGCCTTACTCACACTTAAGAGATGAAGAGAAATGAACTTTTCACAGATTCAAATTATTCTGAGATTTAACTTAACTCCATAGATTCCTCTTGATTTGAGGGAAAAGCTAAGCCAGTGTGCAGCAGCCAATCTTATTTTTCTGCATTTTTAAAGGCAATTCATTGGGGTATTGGTCCACTACATGGATCCCTTAGAGATCTGATTAAGGGAAATCCCTCAACGTTTTACACTCACTTTTTCAATAATAAATTAGTTCCCCATTGCAAATGCCTACACTCCCCACACCACATCCACATTAGTTGTCACAAGAGGTAGAGACATGTCTCTAAAGCAAGTGGAAGATGCTCAAAAGATAAACAAATTGTAATTCTTTGTGAATCTCTGTGTGTTATTCTTATTTTAACCATGTGTTTTTTATAGTAAGGCCCAGTGGTTTTATTTGGTGCAACTAATTTCTGTAAATCTTTTTCAGTTTGCTCTTTTCTTCTACTTGTCCAAAATGTCTTGAAAAGATAAGGTAAATGACTCACTAAAAAGAAAACAAATGTGCATTTTCTTTCACTATAAGAGGGGATTATTGGTCAGTATGAGTAATCTTTAAACAAACCCTTGAGATGACATTTGCAGTAGACATGACTTGTGTCATGAAAAAACAGACACAATTATCAATGTCTAGTGAATGGTGACATAGCCTATGCATTTATTCTCCATTAGATGAAGTTGTTTGGGCTAATGGCAATGCTAGTCGGTTGTAAATAGCTTCAGTAATTCTGTTTGCATTCAAATAAACACGGACTCAAGGTCATGCCAGCTCTAAGCTCTGGTGGTCCTAACTCATAAATTCAATTTCATAAGAGCAAGCTAATTTTCAATGTATGACATGCATATACTTGTTGTGTGTTTACATGTTCTTGGTGCATGACAGGAACTTCTGCAGCTTGTATATTAAGCAGTGAATTAAGCTCTAATGATAGCATTACGTTCCATTAATAAAAAAATAATATAATGGATCCTTTGCAGCCTTGCTTAATAAAAAGTACCATTCATTTATAATTTTATAATTCCCTCATAATAGTTGTTTTCATTCAGAGTTTTGGACAGTTATTACTACATATTGAGTGCTGTTCAGTATTGTAGCCTATTATGGAACTGCCAAAGGTTTGGCTTGTTATTCGACAACACTGGATTCCTTCCTTTCTAGAAGATGACACAGTTTACTCAAGCTTGTTGTGGAAGCCTGAGTGATACCCACAATCCCTCAGAGAATCACACTACGGCTCCGTTTAGCATGGCCTTAACTATATTTAACTGCCTCCTCTCTGCTTTCAGTATGCATTAACCTATGTCTTAGTAGAAGGAGATTGCCCTTAGAATGTCAACCCACCAAGTTATATTTATCCTATATCAAGTATCACCCAGTGGGTGGTGTTGGCTTTAGTCACAGATGAGGATCTAGGTCAAAGTTCTTATAATTAGATGACTAGTGTTCGAAAGATTTTTGGCAACTAAATTAAATGCTGTAGTTCAAAGCCAATACATATCACGGTTATCTTTCATTTTTTTTGTGTGTGCACTACGTAGGACCTGACATTGCCTGTTTACAATGTTGAGGCATTAATTGCGGCAAGAGCTCTCCATCACAGCTGCCGAGAAATTACTAGGAGATTGAAGGCCCCTGATGTCTGGTAATTACTGTTCCACGTTGTTACATGGTAATTTATGACCCGTAGAGCTCTGCACTAAATGGACAATAAAAGGAATAATGCAGTAGCCAACAGAAAATGAATTAAATGGGAATGAAATGCATGTTAGAATATATAGGTTAGAAGGCAAGCTCCAGAACAAGAAAGTAAATTTCCTATCAGGCCATAATTGGAGTAAGAATATGCTGGGAGTTAAAAGGTCAGTACAGTTGGCTTCGGTATGTTAAAGGAAGTCTTCACTTCTTGTCACTTACCCTGAAAGTAATTTATAGGGCCAGGAGAGTCATCCTCAGATTTCTGTTTCAAAACCCACTGCTCCTTTAGGAGAGTACAATTATAACATAATAGTGTTGGACTGTGCAGTGCGTAGACAATGGCATTAGAAAGACTAAGCACAGTATTTTTGTCCATTAGTAACATGCTAAAACAGGAAAGGTTATGCTTGTATAGTCAGTCCACACTGTGTTCTGAGCCTTGTTCCAATGAGGGGAGGTGGTTTGCAAAACAAACCGTTCTCTGTGATATCAGCTGGTTAATCCTGTCCCTTTAGTGGGTTTATTGGTTCATTCAAGAGGGTCTGTTGACATTCCCCCTGCCCTGTTAAAAGGCGACTGCATCTCAAGTGAAATCTGGAGTGTTCTTTATACAGGCGGGGAGCCCCATGTGGCCAAAGGCTCCCAGAGGGCCTGTGATTTTCCTGCTTTAAGTGTCTACTGTCAACACTAATTTGTCCCACTCCTCCTCCGCCCCCTCCAGAGGGGGACGCTCTCCTAAAGTTTTAATAAAAGATCAGCCATAAGCCCCTGTTTGTTTTCTGAGGAGGACACTGAAGTTTTAAAGCCACAAAGGCCATAAGATGCCAGGTAATGATTACAAGGCAAGAACAAAAGCACTTTCCAATACCGCATACTGTGTTACACAGCCCTGGGAGTGTACTGGATGACTTCACTAGCAGCCAGCAGCAGACTGCCCTCTATGGCTGATCTATAGATGAGGCTACCAGGCACATGTAAATACTGTGGCCACACCGGTTAGTTTTTCAGTCAGAAGTGAAATGGGCTTAGTGTTGGGAATGGGTCCCAGATATAGAACAGATGACTATATGGTTGTAAAATGTGTAAGTTACGTTGCATTTTTTCATCCTGCTGGGTCTTTCTACCCGCAGCTCAGTGTAATTGGAACTCAAAATGCATTGCATTTCTCTAAATTCCTTTGTGTACTCTCATTTATTCATTTTCACTCTGGATTAATAAGAGCTGCATGATTGCAAATAATAGTTTCTGACATGTTGCGGAGCCTACATGGCTTTTCTGGGCCAGCCAAAGCAAATTGCCCCATCTGGTTTATCCGCCTTTGATTTCTAAAGGAAAATCAATGAAACAAGGTAATTCTATCCTGCCACTCAGTAAAATTCCCATCTACCTCAATGATAAGTCTCTGGGAAAGGATTCAGGAGAGCTTTCTTTTCAATTATCCCCCACTTGTTTACAATGGCTTCTGTAGAAGGGCTGGATGGGACCATACAAACCTCATATGGACTGCAGTGTTGTTATTGAACAAGCAAAATACAATTTCACATCTAAGGTGGGTTAGAAGCATGCAGGAATTTTTTCAATATCTGGGTTGCAAACCAATTTCAACTTCATTGTTTTTTCATACATGGTATTGCAAGGGTAATATAATATGCATAATTCATACACCTTGGGCTCCTCTTCATTTTTGATTCTGCTGCCCTGCCTGTTCATCTGAAGCTGAGTTAATGCTACATTGTCCATTATGCAGCCATAACACAGGGCAATATTGTCACACGATATATATGAACTGAAATCTCGTGAGGCAAAAAGCGTTTTGTACTTAAGCAAGTATTGCTTTGCAAAGGAGCGTTTGTTTGCTATTTTAACTCAAAACCATGGTAGACTTATATTCTTTTCAGCTCCCCTTTGGCCAAATATCATCTTGTTTTACTGAACATTTTCTGAAAAGGGTGAATGATAGAATTTAAATTAATATTATACATGTGCTGTTCACAATGTAGGTTTTTCAGTGCCATATCAATCCCTGTAGTACTCTACATACACATCACAGCACAGCATGGTCCACACAGTTGACTTAGAGTAAGTCTGTTGTGTCTCGTTGAATACTGTGATTACACATCTGCAGAGGGCGCTATGAAGGGTGGGATAGATTGAGGTATGTGTGTGCTGTGTGTGAAGAAAAAAAGAAGGTGAAGAAGTTAAGTACTAAAATGTGTTTCTGCTCCTTTCTGCTCTCTGAGTCTTACTATTTTTACACATTTTGATTCCCCACTATTTGGCGACGAGGTTGGCTATTTTAGTGCCATTGCGTACACAGTTTATGCCTTGTCCGGGCGAACCAGCGATTTCAATTACTACATGCTTGAAAATAACAGGCTTGTCATCAACGCAACCGGGTATGGCTGGTCAGAAGCTACAAAGCGTTCCATTTTGCATGCTTTAGGCACAAATGTACAAAGACTTTACTAGAGCCTACATAATGGTACGTTCACACTGTTCGCAATGGGGGCGATGGCTCAACTAATTTCAATGAAGGGAAGCGTGGCGAGCGGGTGGCGGGTGACTTGTGGGGCGATATATGGTATCCGCGGGAGGCGAAGAAAAAGTTCTATCCGGCTATCCGAAATGTTGCGAACAGTGTGAACGTACCATTACGCTCAGTTTCGGAATTCATCGCCGTCCTGCATCTTTCAAGCAAAGACCGTATGGACAAAACCACAACTTCGGCACAGAACTACTCATGATACATAGTGACACATTTCCTATTGGTTTCAATGCTAAACATTAAACAAACTGCATTACATTAGTCAAGCATAATTTGGAGGTAATTAACTAGTTGCAGTGAATCCTGAATGCTGATAAACTACACCTCCTCGTGCCTTATTGCTTAAGTATATCCTATAGAATATTTGGATTTGGCAAACTTACTGAAAACAAATGGAATGCCGTTCTGCCAGGGGCACATGATTAAATTGATACATTGCTGCACCGTACATTTTTAACCTTGCACAGACGCCATATCGCGCAAGCTTACATTTAGACACTACATGCAGAATCATAATAGAGTGATAATATAACATGCATTATAATGTGTATGATTGTGATTAAATGTATTTGCTAGTGGTTATGTAAGAAAAAAAAACCAATTTTTCTGGCAGTAATAATACCAAAATGTTTTTGGCATATTTCGTTCAGTGAAAATAAGAAGGTACTCAGCATTGTTCCTATATCCCATCCCTTACTGCTGAAATGTAGTTTAATACATTTCTGCCAGACTAGCTGAGCCACTGCAACAGATACTTTGGTCTTCTGTTGACTTTAACTATGAAATATGAAATAAACTGATGAGGCTGAGTGCAGATTAACACAACTTAAAGCTGTGATAGTGGAGATTGTGTATTGCCAAATTGTCAGCACAACTACTATGTTTCTCCCAGTTCTGGAAAACTGAATATGTTTGTCCAGAATGCCTCTCCCCACCATTGACTACCTGGAGGAGGAACCTGAAATGTTTGCTTTCATTATGCACCGCTTACCTGCTGTGTCCATCACTGACTGCAGTACTGCATGCGAGAAATGCCCAGAGCTGAAACTGCTGTGCAGTCAAATCGAGAAGTGTTGGCCTAAATGAAAAAAAATGTGAAGAGCTGGCACCGTACTTGAATGTGAAAGAGAAACTGATTGTAGACAATGCTCTTATCATGCAACGTACTGACCAGCTGCTTGTACCATTTCACTGCGCTCCAGGGTGACTGATCTAGCTCATGAGAGTCTTCAGGGATTAGTATACGCCAAACAGTGCCTCTGTCAGTCATACTGGTGGCCACAAATGGACAAATATGCACAGACTTTGCTTACTTCATGTGTGACATGTCAGCGTCCTGAAAAAACTGCATCGGCTCCACTTACACCAGTTGACCTAATGGGCCTTGGGAAAAGGTAGACATTGATATTGTTGGACAATTTGAGTGTGCGACTTGGGACTGTCGTTATGCAGACCCTGTGACTGGCTATCTAAAACAGAAGAAATACAGCGCCTTCGACCCAGAGTGTATCACCCCTAGCTGAATGGCTCTGTTGAAAGATAGCTGATTGCTGAACATACTGTAGGTACAAATTGTGGAAGTCAGTGACTAAGTTTCTGCAAAACTACCATGTCTTTCTGCATAAACCCGCTGGAACTTCTTCACTCGACCTAACTAGTAAACAACAAATGCATTCCAGACTAAACGGGCCATCTGCACCTGCACAAACTGAGACGTACAGACAGCTGAAGGAGACTGTTGAGAAGATCAGCTGAAAAGCAAACAGTACAAAAGCAAGGAGCAAATATCCTGAAATTCAAAGTGAATGATTTAACGAGCATTGGCAAACCACAGCATGTCTGTAAAGGCTAATCTAAGTACCTTCTCAAGGTATTTGAGAAATAGGATGCATTCCTCCTCACCCAGACGTGTAGTGATGCCCGGAGGAGTGGGTATACTGTAATTTTGTAATTTTCTTTCCAAATGGCTCATTCAACAATGGAAATGTGCCCTTGTGTGACAAATTATACGAGAAACCATGACATGGACTTTGAATGCCCTAAAACGATGAATCCCGATAGTTTTTTTAGTCAAAGCCAACACAAGCTGTACTACGCTGGCCTGGGAATTTGAGCCAGTGTGAGTCAATTGTTTCCTGACACACCTGGGGACACACCTAGGTGCACCCACCCACCCACAACACACACATTTTGCACATTAATATATTTCATCCAGTCATCAATTACATTTTCTGTAAAACATTTCTAACACCATATAGATACACTGGATACCAAGTCTTAGAACTACCCTAACTTACCCAGTTTCTTGCATCCTAACCAGAAGTTTTTGGACTTTACAGTAAATCTTTCCCTTACTTTACTGTCCACAGGTCTGGCCAGTCATTGGTGTCTATGAAGAACAAAAAACATAGTGTATTCAGTAATTTACAGTGAAAGTGCAAATTAAATGATGACCAATTTACGCCACGAGATTGCAATATTGTATTAAAATAGCAAGCTAAATAGCAAGATCCACTCTTGGACAAGTAAAAGCTGAAATGTTTTAAATATGAAATCTAGCTAACTAGCTACCAGTCCTGATGTCAGCTTCCCTACCCGCATTTTCCAATTTAACTAGCTACCATTTCCAAAAGTCAAAAATCGTCAGCAGTAAAGTTAGCTAAAAAACGTTCGCTAGCTAGATAAGGCAGTTAACACGGGGTACTGCCAAACCCTACCATTGACAAAATGATTTAAGGCAAAAATATGGAATTTACTAAAACACTGTACCAATGGAGGTACCAAGTCCTTACCATGGACGATCTGTTTGCTTTCAAAATTAACCAATATTAATCTTGGTTAATATTTCCTTCGTCGTCTGAAGCTCTACCATCTTTGGCCGAGGGAGGACTGTTGTCATCGGCTGAGGGAAGTGCACCAGCAGAGCAGGCAGTTGCAGTAGAAGGAAAATCGTTCTTTTCCCGCTCCAATTCGTTGTCCAAATTGTCTGCTGCTCGACTACGTTTATTTGTTTGGACAAATGACAATGTTGTTTGATGAGTTCGCTTCATAATGTATTTCGGAAGTAACGTTAGGCCTATGAAAACAGAATTTTGCCTCGGGGAAATGACTGGATATTCTGTCAAGCAAAAATATTTGACTGAAGTTAAGTAACATAAGGTTCTGAATGACCACCCAACGCCTCTGATTACGGCGTATACCTGCGTATACCCTCCAATACACCGCTGTCCTTACCAGCTGCAAGTTTCATGTATACATGTAATTGGGTTACTAGTGCATACGAGTTAAATATGGTTGCTCCTTAATGTAAGTTCCTGTTAATGGTCCTTATGTGTTACATTGCTGTATTCTATTAAGTTTCTGTGTCGTAGTACCCTTGCTTACATACTAGATCTATTTATTTATTTGGATAGTAAGTGTTTATTTACTATGTGTGTATATATATACACACACATATATAATATATGTATATATAAATATATATATATATATATATATATATGTATATATATACATATATATGATATATATAATACATATTATATATATATATATATATATATATATATATATATATATATATATATATATTTATGTATTTATATATCTATTCTATTTTTATATAAATAAATACAAATTAACACAAACTACCAAAATAAATAGCTTTACTTCGACTTTCAGGTGCCTAACACTTTTGCACAGTACTAAACATGGGACTGTAATCCAACAGGAGCGATGTTGTGAGATGGTACAAGCAGCTGGTCCTCTTGAATACTGTGATTACACATCTATAGAGGACGCTGTGAAGCCAAATGTTGTGTGTCTACATTCTACATTGTAGACAAGCGATGCGCCACTGAATTTGTATATTTCATCCAGTAGTTCTTAAAGTAAAAACTCATCCTGTAAAATGTTGTACAATTATGCACTATATCATCTCTTTGGTATCCTATGTTCCATCCTTTTTTATGTGTCATTCCTATGATATTTATGCAACCAATTCCAATTTGTACAATATATTAAGTTCTAAAGATCCCACATGGCATCTTTAAAAAAGGAGAGTTTTTAATATTAGGTACGTCAGAGCTGAGGCCATAGTGAAAGCAGAGCGAGATATTGTTGGACGCTGCTCATTATCCTCTCTGGGGTTCACTTAGAGACCCCCTGGACTACTGCAATGGTGACCTTCATAAGGCCCCGTCTCCCTGCTGGGAACACGTATAACAGACACATCCACTCCATAGCCGGCACTCATTGGGTCATGATGGGGCTAAGCAGGCCCATTAAGGCATGCTCATCTAGGCTGGGATCACGTGTACAAAGCATAGGGGTGGACCGCAGCCAGGAACATAAAGGCTAAAGCTCATTGGTGTGGCTCCTTGGCTCTTTACCATGTAAAGTTCCTATAGATTTAGTGAAAAGCAGTATGCGGAAATGTGTTCGTTATTATTACTATTTCATAAATTCAGTCCGTTATTGGGTTTTTGCAGTGCCAACGCATTGCTTTATTCCTTCTTTCAAGATCCTCTCCTCAGGATGTGTGGTGATGCTAGCAGTTAGAAATCCATCTTCAGACATGCTGTGGTCAGTTTAATGATCATTATGTGGCTCAGAAAAACATGGGAATAAGGTGAATCAATGACCGATTCTGCTACGTCGCTTGATTCATGGATAGCACTTTGATAAATGACCAGCTTATTGAGTCTGGAGAGACCGCCCCCCCAAAAAAATAGGTTTTATTTGTAAGGAAGAATTGTTATTTCAGTGCCTTCACAGTGCGCAAATGGCTTACTAGTAAAGCATAGTTGTTTTAATTCATTTTAGTTGTATCCAACAACACTTAATTGATTTTATGAAGGCCGTATGCAGCTTCATATTGGAGGTCTCCCATTCAGATCTAATTTTCAAAATCCCAACAGCATTTCTAGTATTTTGGTATTTATTATATTCTGAATAATCTCAGATATATACTTCTGTGTGTGTGTGTGTGTGTGTGTTCTGTGTGTTTAAAACTGGCGTTTTTTTTGTGTCAGCTCTGTCCGTAAGAACACAAGCATGTATAATAGCAGGCGGAGGATCTGTCTTTGATTCTGAGAGATGGGGCAAGCTTCACCTAAGTGTAGTGAAGCAGAGAAATAATGGTATCCTACACTGCTTGTGCAAAAGCAATAGGCGAACGAAGACGGTTTCACATTAAAAGTGCCTCTCTAGGTAGCTGACATGACGCGTCTAGTCAGACGTAAATAATGACAGACGGAAACTATCATGAGGTCTGTGAAGCGTCCACGCGCTGCCATCATTTTGTGTGTAACCTTGCATTGCCAGCAGCTCACAGCCCTCGCCAGCCCTGGAGATCATTTAAAAAGCAGAGACTAATGATGCTGCCAGGCCTAACACCAGTCTGCTGGATTTGCATGAGTTTAGATCATTTAAAGAGATTCAGGTCACTGCCGTTGCTGCATCTTGATGGCTGACTTCTGCATCCGTTTCAATACTATCAATTTTATAGCGCTTTTTTTTTTGTTGCTGTTTGTGGAAAAGGCTGAATTTGGGCCTTCCCTTTGTGTGCTTTGTCTAGAGTCACGGTTGATGACAGTGTTATTGATCCACCTCTTGATGTGAATTTATCACATTTTGAATGAGGTGAAATTAAGATACTAGTGGGGAAAAAAAGCATGTCAATTCATTTAACAATTCGGGGTTTGGATGGGTTGGTTCTTAATCGGCTCCAATTCAAGGCAGGAGCTAACATTTTAAATCAGATTTGTCTGTGTATTTACGGAGCAGGGAATAATTGAGAAGGATGGCTTTAGGTTTTTTTGTGATGTGTTAATTCAGGTGTTGCAGTAGGATAGAAAAGCAAGGTCACATTGTGTTGTAAGCTGATCTGGTTATAATAAACTCTTTGTAAGATAAAGATGTGAAAAGAACATTTGGACACCTATAGTGACTATATAGTTGACTATATAAAGCCTCTAGATATTAATATGATCAATGCTTTACCCAACTCTGTGCCTGTCTTCATAGTGAAAACCTTTATATATGCTACACGGTGTGTCCTGTAGTAATCGTCAATGGCTCCTCTCTTGTATCTCATAATTTTGTAACAGAACCCAGTAACATTGTGTAAACATGGGCCAGTTCTAATACATCATTACATTCCCTCTTTGGGGGTAAATTCTTGTATAGCTCTGAACATTTAAAAAGTTTAAAATGACATGGTAATGTATTTGCATAATGCAAGAATGAGTCCCACTCAACAACCGTATTAATCTAGATTGTGAAAAAGCCACTGCAAAAGCAACTTGCATACTGTAATTGGCATCTTGTGGTTTGCTTTCCTGAGGAGAAAGAGAATTCTACATGCTTTTATAATAAATAGCATATTTAAGCACCCAGGAAATCACTGCAAGACATCCATCCTACAACGTTTAATTTATTCTAGTGTGTTTAATTAAAGCCAGGAAACCGCCTGCAATTTGTGTCTGATACAGTGTCTTATGTCTGAGACTGGTTATTAGATATTAAATTGATGCATAATTCAGGCAATTAAGAAAGTAATCACACAAAGTAATGTAATGGAAGTTAATTATTACTGCATAAGCAAACAGTTCATCAATGCTAGTTAAGGCTGTGACTGCATGCCTAATATGCCCACCAAGCAAGCAAATTCCTCTCTCTCCAAGTGTTAGCTGATTAAACATAATACAGGCTGATTAGTGGGGAAGGGGAGCCTGGCCTTCTCTCTTCCCCTGTATCTGAGCGACAGGGTTCACTGTGCTGTCGTAGCACCAAAGGTCTGTCTATGGAGCCTCTTTTAAAAGCACCACACATGACGAGACAAAGGTTGCTCTGCTGCAACCCTCTTCAGTCACCACAGATCGGGTGATTGTCTGTTCCACTCTGGTTTCCACACTGTCTCTCTTTCACTGTTTTCGTTATCTATCTATCTATCTATCTATCTATCTATCTATCTATCTATCTATCTATCTATCTATCTATCTATCTATCTATCTATCTATCTATCTATCTATCTATCTTATCACATCCTTTCAGTACCCTTTGATGGTGGCGGTAAGGATTTGAGTGCTTCCTGAGAAAGCACCAGTGAAAACTTCAGGCTCATCTTTGTGGGAACAAAGGCCCATGTCAACATAATCCCAACAATTTGGCGCCCAGACTCTACCTTTTGAAGCAGCCCAATAAACCAGGACCTTCCAGCCTCCGGTTGTTTTTCTGAGTAAACATGCATGTCACAGTTGACCTTTCCCGGGGTCAGGCTGCTTTTATATTGGCTGACATGTCTCCAACTTAACAGAACCATTTAGAAGAGATCCCCTGGGCCCCTATATTTATTAAGCCACAATGAGTTGCATCTGTCTGCTGGAATCAAGGGGACCAATCAGCAGAGGTCACATACACGCTAACCCAGAGATATATAGACATATAATAGACATACATGGACACACGCCCACACACGCCCACATGCATGCACGCACAAATGCACATACACACACACACACACACACACACACACACACACACACACACACTGAACAGATTCTTGTAACAAACCTGTTACCTTAACTGTCCTCAAATGATTAGCCCTCTTCAATAGTACCCCTTGCTGGGTTAAGGTTCTCAGTGTTCCTGCAGTATTATGCAGTGTGATAGTCCTTTGTGTTGTTTTTCTCAGCTGCTGGCTGAGAGCTGTATTGATTTATCTTTGTTCATTCTTTGTACAACACCCCATAATGCTGGTCATTTTCGTAGACTGATTCTAAGCCCCTGTCTGGTAATCAGGGATAATTGTCAATTATCACAAGGAACCATCAGATCAATTACTACAAAATCAATGCTGCCACTTGACTGTAGTGCTTAGTTACCCAGCAAAACCAATGTCCTGGCTGTTCAAGCTGCAGAATACAGGAATGCTACTATGAGACAACATGAACATATACCATGTTAGGTCATTTCTTATTGAAACTATTCTTCTATAGTAATGAGTCATTTTACATTATTTACTGTAATATTTTGTAAATAGGGAGACACCAGTTGTTGTTTTGTTGTTGCTGTTCCATAATATTTGAAGGTGAGAAAAGAACTGCTGTTATCCATTAAACTGAGAGCATTTATTACACCTTCCCTTTTCTGAGCCAGATAGAGGGTGGCTCTATATGCCTTGCTGTTGAAATGACTTTTGTGATGAAAGTTAATGTGTGGGCGACTGGGTGTCCTGATGTCCTTATTTTCCTCATCGGGCAAAGATTTCGTTTTCACCTCGTGAAGGAGATGCCATCCCCTGAATGGCTTCCAGTGTGTATGGAAACAAATGTCCTGCTGTAATGGCGGAGCCCAGCCAGCAGCCTGATATATTATCTCCTCCTCAACGTATTTATTTACACTGAACTTCTCAGCAAATTGTGTTGTCATCTTAATGGGGGAAGATTAATCTGTTGCCATATAGGTTTAGGTGAGTGAAAGAGATGGACTTTGTAGAAGCTTTGTTTACTAACCAATGAAATAAGTTAACTCTTCGATGTCCAGTCTCTGTAGTAGCTCTCCTGTGCTTTAGGGTGGCATTTCTCTGATTCTTCATAATTAAACTCTTGTTTAAATGTGTAAGGAAATGATATTTAACTGGTCATAGTCTGTGAGATTTCAATAATCTTTCAAATGTGAACAGTCCATCACTTGTCTTAAAAGGATAGTTAACACAAGTAACAAAATTACACATTTGTTTTCTTACTGTGTAAACACTCTACGGACTCTAAGGTTTGACATCAATACATGCCATGGTTTCGTTTCCTTGACACTGTTTCCAAATGCTATCATAATTTAGTTATTTGAGTGAACTATCCCTTTTATCTGAATGGTATTTCTAGAATCAGACCTTGATAACTTAACATATCTACCACAGAGCCCATAGAGCATATTTTGTTACTTGACACAGACTTAATTTTTTCTCTACAGAGCAAGGTTGAGAAGGTTATTACTAAAAGCTTGATATTATTTATTTATTTTCTTGCATTTCAAATCAAATGCTAACATTGGTTGCCAAATTCATGGAGGTCACTTCTATTTCTGCCATTGTACTAAATGTTACTTTAACTGTAATCACCGTCAGTGATTGTAATCGAAATTGTCATTTACCCTACGTCCACTGTCCAGCCTGCTCATTTTTCATCCCTCCCTGAAAGAGCCACACATTGAATATAATCACACACACACCTACTGCACCAGACCAAGAGAAAACAGAGTGTGCACTTTGTGCACAGCTATTTATATCAATAAGTCCCGTGCTGAGAGGCACAAAATGAGCGTTTAAGCTGCAGGGCCCAGAGAGCTCAGTAGCAGGTGGGCAGACTGCCTGGGACTGGGCGGAGGAGGTGCCCACTCCTTTACAGGTGTTGCCCATCTCTCTGGGCCTCAGTGGCACTGAGAGGGAAGGTTTGGGGAGGGCAGGGAGTGGGACAGCTGGAGGCGCAGGCGTCGGAGAGACAGAGAGAGAGCCTCTCCTCGCTGTCGAGGCCTCCGCAGGTCAGTGCCTCTCCCCAAAGGGACCGCCGAGCGAAACGCCATCAATTCACAAACAAAGGAGCCACTTCACCCGCCACAAAGGAAACATATGTGATAGAGCTGGCTCCCGAGCCGCAGCTCACTTTAACATGTCAGCCTCTCCTAATTAGCTCTGTTAACTCCCTCTGCTGTCTGCGCAACTGAGGCCCATGGAAGTCACGTGGCCTTTGTGTTTACAACAGCCGTTGAATGGGCTCAGGATGCCCTTTCATTGGGATTTTGCTCGACTTTGTACTGATTTTGCTCAACTTGGTGTCTTATTACATTACTATAGAAATTTACACTTTTGGAACCTATCAAACAAAGATCCCTTTATGTATTCTGTATTCTGTTATATATAAAGGTTATTGACATGCTATAGATATATTGATTGTTGTGTGGTGCATTCAAGCAAAACCTTGCACTCTTTAAGTTTTCACAAAGAGCTTCACTGTGTGTGTGTGTGTGTGTGTGTGTGTGTGTGTGTGTGTGTCTCTGTGTGTGTCTGTGTGTGTGTGTGTGTGTGTGTGTGTGTGTGTATGTAAGTAAAAAAGAGAAAGAGTATTGTATGTGTGCGTGTTTGTGTGTATGTGTTTAACTATAACAGGCTTCCCCTCCATCTTTATCGGGACGTCTTTGCAGCCATTACTGGCTGGCCTTCAGACTGTGGTCCTCCAAGCGTTACACGCTGCTGTCCACACTGGGGCCCTTGTGACCCCTGCTGCTTACCCACTGGCAGTGCAATTTAACCAGGCTGATGACATGCAGCGTGACACCCCTCTGGGAGGAGGCCCCTCTCCACTCCTCATCGGGGCGCTAGGCTAGGGGAGGTGCGTGAACCGCAGGGCTCAGGCTCACCTCTCCCAAACGCATCTCAAATTGGGCAATTTTCATTGTTTGTTTCATCGTTTTGGGGGGAATTGCTTTTTTTTCGGGAGGGTTGTGAGAGACGTTGAAGTGTGATGCCTTGACGCTTAATAGCACTCATCCAGTAATTGCTGTGCAGGTGAAAGTGAGGCAGCAGTCAAATTCAGGAAAGTTCCTTCGTCAACTCCATGAAATGAATGAAAGAGGTGTGTATGGATATGTACATTAACCATGGGACGCTCTCGAGCGCAATGTTGTGAATCTAATTAAAGTAGCTCCCACACTGTTTGAGGCCATCACTAACTAGACATATCTGAGTTCTACTAGGTAGATCTGGCAATTGACATGTCTTAAAATATCCCGCCCTTTTGTACTACTGGATATTCCACTTGGTTTAGCTTCAGACAGCAAAATGAGCTTTGTTAACGTCATGAACAATGCCACTTCTACATATTCTTACAGAACATAGTAAATGCCGAAGCAAGTGAAACCAATTTTCATGTGTTCTAAAAAGGCGTGTGAGAGTGAAACTCACTCACCCCCTCTGGTCCTGTCTGCCAAGCAGTGGTCCAGCTTGAGTAGCACCCAGCTCAGAGCTGTGTGACTGCTGCCGACTAAGTGTCATGATCCCTGGATCTGTGCTCCCTCTCTGACAGAAGGGTTTGAAATTCCTGGGTTAAAAGTTGTCTGATGATATCTCTGAAGGCTTATGTGATGATGGCCTATGACAGGTATTGCTTTCTAGTGGCTACCAGAATGAGGAGGAATTTCTCTTTGTATTTCAACTGTGCAACAACTCCAAAGATCATATAAATGAAATATCAGGACATATATCACATTGTTTAGATTGTTTGCTTATTGAACATTTCAAATTGGCATGGTTTTGCAGCTATCATTTGCATAAAGAAATGTGGAATGTCAGTATTCCACTGACAAACATTTGATTAATGTTCACCAGACAACACTACCTGATGATTATATTGGTTTTCACTCTGATTTTCGCAATGTCCTTTTTATTACAGGTGTTCCAATATTTAGAAGTTAAAAAAAGGTTTATTATTTACACAAGTCCACAGCTTTCCCTTTGATGTAGGGAAATTACGGTTTTCACCGGTAATAGTCCCATATATGTTTTTCATGTTGATACATGGTATTCATGTTGATACAAGGTCATTTGAGAGGGTACTGATTAAAATCTATAGACTATAATAGAACTAATGCACGTAATAAGCAGGTCAAAGATGTGATGCACATTTCACTTTAAGAGGATGTTATGACAACATATTGTCCTGCTCTTATTGTATGACCCTTTGAAGTTGCTGAAATGCATTTTTCGTCTAGCAGTCTAAGCTGATGCCTACTGTACCATGGTTTTTCACCACAAACCTTCTCTATCTCTACGTTCCTGTCCACTTGGAAATGTTGTGTTATGCATTATGTGGCAAATTCAGACTATGCACTTCTCAGTAGCTGGTTAACAGGCCTTATGGAAGCAAGTGACAAGATTTTCAAGTGTGATTCCCTTTGCGAACATTGAATAAATGTTATTCAACTTCAGAAAACACACTGGGTGTCCAACCAGTTTGAGAGGAAGTTTTGCTTCGATGATTTTTTTTCTGTTTAAATATACTAAAGCAATCCCTTTAAAAATCTTGTCTACCTTCAGGTGGAATTTGATCGCACCCGACTCTGGGGAATGCTTTCAGAGTTTCGAGTGGTGGCCATGAGAAATAGGGGTTGGGTATAATTCAGCGTTCTGCACAATCACCATGCGGACACATAGAAGCGCACAGTGAGAAGTTGCTTAACATGAACATGCCCCCGACGTAGGCACACAGTGTGGGGTACCCCAATCCCATGTTGAATTGGAACCAAACCTAAATAATTGCATTATTACCCTATTTAATGACTCAGCCTAGTCTACACAATAGAATTATTACAACATTCAATGGCGCCTAACCTACGCAATCGCATATTTACAATATTTAATGATTCCCAGGCTGGGCTACACAATAGAATTATTACAATAATTAAGAACATTAACAGTTCTCTGGCATCACTACTGAAGACAACAATGTTAATCAGTTTCGGAACCCAAGCGTGGATTTGAAAACACATCAATGTTCGGATTTAATTCGTTGACACACTATACAGTTGCCCTAACTGATCATGACAAATGGCAGGTCCTGTGCTGTAAGTAACATTCACAGTAACATTGTGGTCTCGAAAATGATGTAATAATCCTACGTGTCCCTGCTTCATGTTTTTTTACCATGTGTAAATTATCTACAGTATCTGGGAACATCCAAATAATGTGGGACTAAGGGAGGGGAACCTTATCAACCATATAAACAAAGGTGTACTCAATAAAAAGTACAACAGTCAGTGTCTGGGTCAAATCACCAGCACAGGGCTGGTTTATTGTCAGCATTTGAGTCCTGTATTTAATTAAAGAAATAGCAAAGCAATGTGAAATGGAAGAAGCAACATGGCAAGGTGATTCACTGAGGAAGTATACAGGGAGTATACTATGAAGGTTCTAATGTCCCATCTGCTACCGTATACTCCTATTTAAAATTACATCCCATCTATTGTGTATACAGTCAGGGCTGGAAATACTGCTGATGACTTGGGATACTTAAAATGTACTAGAGCATTTGGAAGGTCCACTTTATGAGCTTTACCTCTCCCGCAATCTTTTTTACAAATATATATATATATATATATATATATATATATATATATTTAAATTATTATTATTTATTGGACAGAAAGGTATTAAAACAAGATTGATGGAACTGGAGAATTTAGCCACAAATGAACCTCAGGTAAATGTATTACATATAGCAAAATAAATAATGATTGAAAAGTCCAGGCAAGCTAGCCAGCTAGATACATTTTACATTTACACTTATCCAGAGTCCCTTTTAAAACGGATCCTACATGGGAATCAAACACACCACCCTGGCATTGCCTCAGCCATGCCCTACCAAGCTACATGGGACACTCTATTACTTAGTAAAACACCAGACTTTACCCGCCTAAGGACGATGTAAACACAAAACCATCAGAAAGATGATTGTTTTGAATTGAATTTACTAGCGGAGCCGGGTAAGGAAACACATGGGGAGCGGGATAGTGTCAGTCTTTTTCTGCAAGTTCACTATGTTGCTGTGTTGAAGGCCAAATAAAATACAATCCTCATTTAAAAAGACTCAAAGTCAAGGAAGGTAGGGAGGAACTTCAAGTGGAAGAAGGGCAAGGTGCTACAAGTGCAGCCTATTCATTTACACTAGTTCCATTTTCCCCCCAAAAAATTTGTGAGTGTAAGTGAATACATTTATTTTATTCAAGTTTACGATGTACTCAATATAGGAATGGTGTTATGGGCTATTCTCTCAGAGAATCATGTTGTTTGATAGAAATGTAACATTGTTGCCGGCAGCAAAGCTAGCTAGTTAGCCCATCAAAAGTAGATATGTTTCAGTAATACTGAAGGGGAGTCCAAAGTACAATACTCCCAGCTCAAGGTAGCTAGTGTTGCTCTGCTCAGTTTGTCCTCTTTACATTACCAATTGTCCATTTTGGAAAGTTCAGAAGATATACAACAATGCAGTTTTAACCATTAGCTTCTTTACCAGCTTCAGAATTGTGTTTATAAAGACAACTTATCATCTTTTCAATCTACTATAACCAGATAAATTAACTTGTTAAATAAGGGCTAAATAAACATGTTCTTACAATTTTCCCATGAAACATGTCTAGTAATGAAATACCTTATATACTTTGTACATGAAACCCATGTTCAGTTTATGTTGAGATTGATGTTGATGAAATATTCTCCTAACTCACAAGAAACAGGACATATTTTTCATGTAACTTCCCTTAAATGTAAAACATTAATTGTGTATTGTATATTCTGAGAACATGGTAAAGAGTTTCGGTTAACTTTGACATTAAGGGAATTGTTCCACAATCTGTTAACACCAGAACATGCTTAAAACATGTAAAAAATGTAGTTTATTCTATCATAAGTAGAATGTTCTGCTAACTAACCGAAAACTGGAAGCTTAAACATTAGGGGAATATTATGGATAGCATTAGAAAAAAAAATTCTCTACCTACAATTGTTAGCTCGATAAGAAGCCACCTTTTACTGACAGACTCGACATACCGTATTTAGGAAAAAGTATGCAATATAACATCTTAATGATTTAACAAAGGGCTGTAAGGTAATTTAATCTGTGTCTTTTTGAGAAAGATATTTACCTGGCAAATGTGTATCAAAATAAGGCATTATTTCTCTGATAGGTGAAGCATACTGTGCCATGCCTCAGTGATTCAATATATTCTACACACTCACTCCCAGGCATGACAGCAGACTCTTTTTGTTCTTTTTCCCTCTCTTTCTCTAGCACTTAGACTAAAAATCACAAGAACAGTCGTGGAGGAATACTAAGGCAACAGTCTGGAGATGTCTGGCCAAAAGGGATTTGTCCCTCTAGGTACAAGGTAGAGACCAGTGTGCCCTGCTATTTGCATTTCTGAATTGCTTAGCTGCCCAAGCATGCTTTATGTGAGCCAGTTGAAGTGTGTCATAGCATCATATGACCGCTGTACTAGAGGCTCACTGTTGGACTTTACCCAACAAATATGGATTATGTTAAAGTGGGCTGTGGATTGACGAGAATATGCTAATATGTCCCAGATGGGCATCTGAGCGGCTGCCGGCAGGGACATGCAGACAGTATATGGCAGGAGCAGTGTTTGGCAGGTCCATCATTCCGTCATTAAAGGCCACATTATTACTTACAACCAGGCTTGCATGATAATGGCAGGAATGAATGCAGTCCCTTTGAGAGTAGCCTTTTGTGTCCTTCACTTTTTTGTTGCTTTTCCCTTTTTTGTTTTTCAGCATCCTTGAAAATATGCTCTCTGCAGCAGAGCTATGGGACTCAGGGCTTTGGAAAGGAAGACACGAATGGTCCTGTGTGACTCGATTGGTAGAGCTGGCAGTGCCTGTGGTTGTGGGTTTGATTCCTGCTGCGGACAGAAATAAAATGAACGCATACACTATTGTTAAAAGTTTGGGGTCACTAAGAAATGTCCTTGTTTTTGAAGGAAAATAACATTTTCAGTCCATTACAATAACATTAAATCGAGCTGAAATACAGTGTAGACATTGTTAATGTTGTAAATGACTGTTGTAGCTGGAAACTGCAGATTGTTTATGGAATATCTTCATAGATGTACACAGCCCCATTATCAGCAGTCTGGTTAGTCCTGTGTTCCAATAACATGTTGTGTTTTCTTATCCAAGTTTATCATTTTAAAGCTAATTAATCATTAGAAAACCCTTTTTGAATTATGTTAGCAAAGCTGAAAACTGTTGTGCTGTTATTTTAAGAAGCAATAAGCAGGTCTTTTTTTAGACTAGTTCTGTATCTGGAGCATCAGCAATTGTGGGTTCGATTACAGGCTCAAAATGGCCAGAAACAAAGAATTTTCTTCTGAAACTCATTAGTCAATTCTTATTGTGAGAAATGAAGGCTATTCCATGTGAGAAATTGCCAAGAAACTGAAGATCTCGTACAACGCTGTGTACGCTGTGTACTTCACAGAACAGCGCAAACTGGCTCTAACCAGAATAGAAAGAGGAGTGTGAGGCCCCGGTGCACAACTGAGCAAGAGGACAAATACCTTAGCGGGTCTAATTTGAGAAGCAGATGCCTCACAGGTTCTCAACTGGCAGCTTCATTAAATAGTACCCACAAAACACCAGTTTCAACATCAACAGTGAACAGGCGACTCTGGGACGCTGGCCTTCTAGACAGAGTTGCAAAGAAAAAGATGTATCTCAGACAGACCAATAAAAAGAAAGGATTAGGATGAGCAAAAGAACACAGACACTGGACAGAGGACATTCATCAGACACAGACAAAATGAAAAGATGCTGGAGGAGTGCTTGACGCCATCTGTCAAGCATGGTGGAGGCAATGTGATGGTCCGGGGTTGCTTGTTAAGTGGGAGATTTGTACAGGGTAAAAGGTATCTTGAAGAAGGAAGGCTATCACTCCATTTTGCAACACCATGCCATACCCTGTGGACGGCACTTGATGGGAGACAATTTCCTCCTACAACAGGACAATGACCCAAAGCACAACTCCAAACTATGCAAGAACTAATTAGGGAAGAAGCAATCAGCTGGTATTCTGTCTATAACCGAGTGGCCAGCACAGTCACTGGAACTCAACACTATTGAGCTAGTGTGGGAGTAGCTTGACCAAATGGTAAGTAAGAAGTGCCCATCAAGCCAATCCAACTTGTGGGAGGTGCTTCAGGAAGCATGGGATGAAATCTCTTCAGATTACCTGAACAAATTTACAACTAGTATGCCCAAGGACTGCAATGTTGTAATTGCTGCAAATGGAGGATTCTTGGATGAAAGCAAAGTTTGAAGGACAATTATTATTTCAATTAAAAATCATTATTTCTAACCTTGTCAATGACTATATTTCTTATTCATTTGGCTATATTTCCTATTCGAACAGTAGTGTACATGATTGTTTGTCCTTTTTGATAACAGCATCTTTTAAAGGTCACATACTGCATTATTAAAATGTGAGTATGTTAACAAATGATTTGTACCTATATAAAAACATAAATTGGAGAAGCCATTCAGATGGATAGTTGGTTCATTCATAACCTACTCAGTGGCTAATTGGTTGTTGGTTATCCAATCAAAGGCCATTACGTTTGTACAGAGTTGTAGATGTTATTGATAATATTGTATTGTCAACAATTTTACTTTAAACATACAAGGTAGCACAGTTCAGTATTCTGATTTAGAATACCTCCATTGCACTATGGATAAGTTGTCCCTTTCGTATTATTATTGAACTAAGGTCTTATGTTTTCTGCTGTACAAGCAGAGAGATAATGGTGGCTTATCTGTAAGTGTGCATTTGGGAGGGCCTCATGTCCTTTTGATATAGGGAGCTATAAAAAAATGCAGGATTAAGATGAAAAAAACGAAATGATGAAGTCTTTCCACACTACACCTCTACAGCGTGCTAATAGACTGTCTAGGCTGTACACCCAGAAATATAACATCTGTTATCTGCTTAGACTAGATGGGTGATGCCTCCTAACGTTTGGTAACAGCCACAGAGTACATTGAATTTCCGCCATAGATCTGGGGATCTATGTTGAAGCAGCGCAGTGTTGAGACGTAATTTCATATAGAGCAAATTTCTACTGACACCCCTTCTAAACACATCAAGGATTATCATCACCAAAATGACAGAATTAAAGATGTCAGGATTGGCTTTGAACATCCCTCTGGAGGGTGCAGGGGTGGGGGGCATTCGTTATGGTTGACACGCTGAATTTGCTGGGGGCATTGTTAGCACACACAGCCTCTGGCCCAGGATTTAGGCAGGACCCCAGCAGATGTGGACTCCTCACACACACACACACACACACACACACACACACACACACACACACACACACATCCACAAACATGAACAGCTCCTGTACCCAACTCTGGAATGTGCCCTAGGGCAGTTCAGTGGTTCAGCTAGTGTGGAACAGTTCAGATGAGGCACATTAAGTGGCTAGTGATAAATCTGGCATGACAATTGCAAACACCATCGCTTTTGTCTGTAATTAATTCCAGTGGTGCCCGAGGCCTCCCTGGCATTGCTGTGGGTGTGGGCTAACAGTGCTAGCCTTACGAGGTAACTGTACTTGCCAGGATTACAGCCAGCATAAACCAGCAGGGAAGGAGTGGAAAATATGTGTGCAAAATCTTTTTTGTAAGAGCATATTAGAACACAAGTGATGCTAACTGTAGACATATAATTTTGAAGGTGAAGTAAACCCCTTAAAATATGCATAGCCATAAGTCTGTATTAGATCTGTTCTGAACATTAAATTAATTTTAGATTTTAAAAGTACAAAAGGTTCTTCAACTAAAATATTTTGTCTAACAATGCAGGACATTTTTCACTTCTGTATAGACTAATGCATGTATTTATGTTAAGGTTTGTTATAAAGGACATTTGCTATGAGCTAGTTTATTAATTCACTCACTTCTTTATACTCTCCCAGAAGTTGATCAATTACCACCAAGCAGTGGAAAATCTTACAGATTGCACCTTTAATCTTTGGTCCAATGGGCCCCCTATCCAGCTTCTTCACTGGTAATGTTCAGTATGTGGAGGCATTAATTAACGGCTTGTACTTCTCAGTAGTTTTATTACTGTTAATGTACCTAATTAAGGGAAATATAGTTACTTGAGGACATGAAAAGAATCCCTTAGCACCCCATTAATCTTGATTTCACATGTGAGACTACTTGGTGATCTCTTAAAAGATGCTCTACCATGCTCTCTCTCTCTCTCTCTGCTCTCTGTGTCTCTCTCATTTTCTCTGTATCTCTCTCTGCTTTCTTTATCTGTGTACCTCTCTTTGTATCTCTCTTTCTCTACACTTCTTTGTCTGTCTACATCTCTCCCTCTCAGCTCTGTCTCGGTATCTCTTTCTTCTCTCTCACTGTATCTCACTCGTCAGTTCTCTCTCAGCTCTTCTCCCGTCCTCACAGTGGCTCCAGCGCCTCCTCGTGAGCCTCCAGCAGGGGTTAGCTGAACACACCACCAATCTGTGTCATTACTCTGTCATTGCATCAAATCACATGATTAGCTCCATGGGGCAGTGGAGGAGGCCTGCTCCATGCAGCTCCGAGCTGCAGTCCCCTGGTAATGGTCCGATGGCACTGTGATGGAGAGTTGTACGCTGTCCCTCATGCAGGGCCAAGGATGCGCTATCATTCAGCCGGCCAGTGATGGCCTCGGGGTGAATCCTCTACTTCACACTCACTCCCTTCTCTCACGTCGGGGTGCTTTTCTTGCCTCAGGAAAACAAACTGTAATTTGGTGCCACAGCCGTTTTCTTTTTCCCCTCAAATTTCTTTGTGGAGAATAGATGATGAGCGGAGTTCGTTTAAGGATCCCGTTTCTCCTAAAACGCAGGGAAATGTATACCAAGTAAACGGTGAGCATGCTTTCACAAAACAAGGGTAAAAATAAAGTGTTGGCAATTAAATGGGAGAAGGAGTACTTAGGAGCACCTAACAGGGCTCGGTGCATTGTGGCAGGCTGGGCGGACAGTTTGTCGATGCAGGTTTTTATAATGCAAAGGCTTATAATTATCTCACACTTGCTCATTTCGCACTGACATATCGCTTTCCTAAATGTCAGAAGGAGCAGGCAGGCGAGCCCAGGTTGGAGCGGCCCTCTTCTTTCCCCCCCAGCTCAGCCAGAGCCTTCTCCCAGCCATGATGATGGCGGTGCTTTAGCCCTGAACGTGCAACCCCCCGCCGGGGAATAGCGGTTCAGGCATCACCGATCGTTGACCTGGCTATTGTTGTTTGTGATACTTACTGGTAAACTTTTGCAATCAATACAACATCAGCCGGCTGAGCCCCTGGGAATGAAAACCTGAAACAGCACACTTAATCTTGAAGCCGGCCCCTGCTCCCTGCTCTGCCGCTAAACTGGGTAGTTGGCCTACTTGATGCAGCATTATTGCAGCAGAGGTCAGATGTGAGCTGTCTCGTGGAGCGCCTGATGAATGGCTGTTTTTGATAAAGCGCCTCTCCCATCCAACAAGAGACATTTAATAATGATGGACCATAACTACACACAAAAAAATCATTCTAGCCTGCTGGAGGAAAACACATCTCTGTGCTGCTGCCTCCCTCTCCATCTGAGACGCGGAGCAGGTAGCCACACTCATACACGTTATTGTAGGACCTGTGCTCTCTGCGTTGTGTATTGCAGAGAATCGCGGCAATGCAGTAGATTATTAACTGGATCATGACTTGAATATAGATTGTTTTCCAGGGTGTTGAAAAAAGGTAACTGTC